>JARJDZ010007818.1:0-51943 GCA_030264555.1 Aleochara sp. GC000083
TCACCAACTCTATCATAAGTTTGTCAATTTTTTGATCCTATTCAGTTGAGGGGCGCAACAATTTATTTTTTGTTTAAGGGGGGCGCAGGTATAAAAAGGTTGGAAACCACTGCCTTACAGAGTGCAATCAACCAGAGCATGCCAGTTGAACCCTGATTTTTTAATGAGATTATTACTCTTCAAACCCTCCTCCTTTCTTATCTCCTGCACGATTAGAACCCCAGCTTGGGACAGGTATGGCCAAGTTAAATCTTGATGTTGATCACTGCATCAGTTCAAATCCTCAGCATAAGAAATAAAATTCCAGCCAAGGTTATTGGACCTACAACCCCACATTTTTCAAACCTCAAACACAAAAATTAATACAAATCTATGCAAGAGTGTGCAGTTGCATTACTTATCAGAATCAAGATTCATAAGATTTATAGTTAATTGCAAGCTCACTCACCAAGGTATCATTCTGACCAACATTGCTCAAATTAAAATGCATAGACTTGATCCGAAACACTTAATTATACGCGTTTAATACCTAATTATGATACAATAATTTCTGAGCGTTACAGACGCCACTAAAATTGCACGAAATTAGATGCCGGCTTTGTACATAACCACTAAACGTGAGTTAGAGTTGTTACCTCAATGAAGCACCAGGGGGCGCCCAATGACCAATTTTGTTTTTGTAGCAGCAAATTAATTATTTGAAAATATGACTGTTTTATCACAGAGTAGAGTAGTCTCTACTCTGTGGTTTTATGTACATTTAAAACAAATTTTTGCTGCATATGATAAGTTTGCTTGTACTTGTGCGACTACCCTTAATAACCATGAATGCACAGTGGAGATGGTGAAACCACAGAACACATATAGTCTACAAGGGTGAAACTACAAAAAAATCAAAATTCTCCTATTTATGTGATTAGTTCATTTTTGAAACATTATTAATAAGTGTAACAATTCTTTTTTTGATTAACGCGTGTCAAATCTGAAGTAGATTCAATTCTTTATCGATTGCAATTTTCTAATATAATTTATTTTTCATATTTTTAGATTTACAATTACGCAAATTTGTGTTATTATCACATTGATATACAGCATTTCTATGCTAACAATGAAGTAGCACGTTAGAAACGGCCAAAAAATGAATGGCTTGAATGAGATCGTTCTTTGTTCTATGTAATTGTAACATAAAAACCAGCACGTTTCATAATGATAATGTTCTAAAGAAACACACCACCATCATTAAAAAACAATAAGTCACGCCTGTATTTGCAATGTAAGTTGCCATGAATATGAAAACTTATTCGTTCTTTTGTGCATATGGTTTTGTGCGCATAGATTTTTCATCTATAGTTTTGATACCTCAATGCAATTAATATTTTCTACATGAGGACTCATTCAACTTGGTTATAAGTTCGAAATTAACAAAAAAAGAAAAGTGTTGTAATTCTTATGGACTCAGAAATCCAAACAAAAAAAAATTGATATTGAATAGGTATTTGAATCTTATTTGTATTACTGATTAACATTTATTTGTAACTTATACACATCTTCCTTACATCACATTAATACAATACTTCTCTTAAATTATCGCTAGTTAGTTTATTTGTTCAAGTATGATTTGTATCTGTTGTGATTTAACTGTACATGCAGCATCTGAGGATTCAAACTACAGCCAGCGTTAGTGATCTCCTAGATTTTACGTACTGATATTTAATTTCCGTGTGAAGATTGTTTTAGATTCCGCAAGACAAACGCTGAACGGAAATATGCCACCGTGTTTTCCATTGTATGTGTGATAAGTGTCTGCATGTTACATCGAATTGTATACTATTATTATGATGTACATTCAAGACGATAGAATAATGCTATCATAAAAAATACAATTCAAAAAGTATTCGCCAATTTATTTGTTCGATAAGGATTCTATACGTGTCCAGCCGTTTGTCAGCCGCCATTATGATATTGAATTCGAATACTTCCGGATGATATAGGCATTTGCGCGCGACCCACTTGAAATGTGTGTGGGCGCACAGATGCTGTACGAAGTCTCATCGTGTTCTTGCATTTTACACTTGCAACAGGTGCAATCGGCTACTTTCAACAATATACCTTATATAAAACTAATGAATCCGTCAAGACGCGGGCGCCTGTCTAGCTCGCTCCGAACTCGCTTTGTCAAGATGCTACACCAATTAGTCAACAATTGCTATCACTTGAAACATACTTGCAGTTACTTAAAAAGTGTTAACAAACCAGGTATAATACATAATCCGCAATACATTTCGGTCAAACGCTTGCCGGATTAAACATGTGGAAAATGACCAGCGACAAATTGATCGACGAATGCGTTCACGTTTCTTTTGTTTCGGTTGCCAATAAGACTCGCGAAAATAACTCCGAATTGTCAGCCGAGATTTTACAATTTGCTTCAAGGAATCATCGAAGATGCCGCGTACCCCCGAGTCGTTTGCAATTTCCCACGTTCACACGTACAATGGTAGTCTTGCAGTCACGCACTGCAAGCTGCATTCAACAACCAAATGCAAGGTACGTAACTTTCAACAACGACCCTTGTTGTTTCTCTTGCGCCCGAGGCGCCGTGCCCACCAACTGCCGCATTACAGGCATTCGTACAATCAATTCATCGTTAATATTTCGTACAATATGAACATTTAAGTACCGTGCTGAGTACATCTGCGAACACCGACCGAACTCGTCGCCGGTGCGCTGCTGCCCGCGACATTCGCATGGTCCGGTCAACTACACAATCAAAAATATTATTGCTACAAGTGTAATCGTGCGCAACGCAAAAGGACAAGAAGAAAAGCGCACGGACATTACGCTGATGACAACCACAGCCACTGTCCCCGCATTTGGCTCTACCGGCTCGCACAAGAATCATTACAAGCTGACTGAGTGCTGCGCGAAGACCTCGTCTTATTCTTCTGCATGATGTCATCATCGTACTCATCATAATTCTAATAGAACTTCTTAGTAGTTGCTCCTAGCGCAATATATATAATTTTTATATATATTTATATATAATATTCTTCTTTCATTTTGTATCTAATATATATTATACATTATAGAATATGCCTTGTTTCTCAAAAGCATTGGGTTCTCTTCTCTATTACTGAATGATCTGAATTTGGTTGCAGCTAAAACGCAATGTTTCTGGTTGTTAGTAGTCACGTGTGGCTGACATGGCATTAACATGAAAGTTGTAACTCTCTTACAGTACAATATCGCGCTAAATTTTACATGAAAACGACCACACTACAACACATTGCGCTCCTCTTTCCTTTCCGCATGAGCGGATGCTTTGTAATTATTGTTAACACTTATAGCATTTGTTATATACATGTGAAGTTGAATTAGAAGTTTGGCATGATCATTCAACTGTTCTCATGTAAAATTCAGAATGAAGCTTGCCACCAACCAAGAAAAAAATATCTCGAAATTGTTCCCTGCTAGTAGTAGTGAATTGCTCGAAATGGAACGCAAACAAAGGTGAGCGAGCCTCAGCATTGCAAGTCGGTAACGTAATTTTTGCGGCCACGCAAACCAATATTACACCACGAGAAACGCCTATTTTACGCGCCCTTGAGCTACAATTATACAATATGCGGCTGCAGCCAAGCTTCAAGTCGGAAGGCAAAACTAGATAACTTAAATGCAATCCCCTACGCATGAGCCTCTCATATTAGCCGTGTATTTCCGGTTCGAATGTGTTAATCTCAAACGTATGGCAATCGAACCAAGTATTGAACGCAAAGAAACAAGAATGCAACTGCGACCGAATTACAATGAGTCTGAACGCAAAACAAGAACAAATATATACAGCACAACGTGCCCATGTTTACGAGAATCAGGGGGTATTGAGGCAGTTATTACTTGTCGTACGTTACGGGTAACCTGCCCAGCACGTGCAAGTGGTAAACTCCTACGTGCGGCTGCCGATGCGCCAGTGGTTCAGTTAGTCATATATGTTTATATAATTATGTACGTGGTGTGGGTGTTGCTTGTCGTAATGTTGTTGTTGTTGTTGCTGCTGCTGCTGTAAATGTCGTGATGGCTGCAATTCGTGCGGGCCGTCTAGTACGACGGCGCTTGGAAGTCGCCGGCGGCGCGCTGGTTCATCCCGCCGCCGCCGGAGAACGGCGGCTCCTGGTACTGGTTGTCGTCCGGCCCACCTGGATACGACGGGTAGGCGGTCGGCATTGTGGTGTCCGTCTCGAAGTTCGTGGCGAAGGCCGAGTCATGGCCGAGGCGAAATCGTTGGAACGCCAAGAGCGCGCAGCCAGCCTAAAAGAGATTCAAGATGCAATGAGAATCAGGCGAAGTCATCAAGCAGGCCGGACAAGAAGCGTGCGCGCAACTTTCCTGGGGGCAGTCGCGCCAGCAATCTTATCAGAATTTCCGGGATGCCAGCGCAGGAATGAAAATTTCCGGCAAGTCCTGTCCGCCCGGAATACAGCCGCAATTTCGGCCACAACAGTACGGTATTCGTGCTATTTCGGCACGCGCGAGAAATGCGCCAGCATCTCCCAGTCACCGCTATCACAGACATTCCTCAAATAATACGCGACGGGACGCAAGGGCGTCGAGCGTGTGTATGCGTTGCCTAAACGGGTCAGCGGTGGCAACGATCAATACCAATGCTTTAAAACCACGTCCGAACCACGCGCTCCTAATTGAAATTCTCGCGTATCGCGCGACGCGCCTTCTCTCGCATAACACACCATGTACCTGATGCATTTGATACACTCGATAGTGTCTGATTATCAAAACAATTACACTGATTTGGTGCAATTACTGGGCATTACAGGGACGCGAGTATCCTAACAATAGATATCAAATAACGCACCATCAACGCGATGGTGTGTATTTATCATCTCTCGGTAGCAACCGTGAATTTAATCCGATAATCAACATCACGAAACATAATATGATAAGAACGGCAAGCCTAAATGTTAATGCGTGCATAAAAAGGTGCTGCTTGTTAATCATTAAATTGCAGTTATTTTTGCGAGTCAAGTGACAGTTTGTTCCTGTTTACATGTTTTTTTTTTAAGCATACCGCACATTCGAATTGTTTGCATCTGATGGTATCACCAAACCAAATAAATGCGTATACGATTATGTAATTCGCATTAAAAATCGAATATTTATGGACAGATATATCTGATAGACCCGAGTTTAATGAGTTTTTGAGTACCGTCTTCAAAATTCTAAACCCTAAACGGTTTGTCTACCAATTTCCAGAATATTAATTGAAATCTGTAGCACATTTTCGTACTTTTTGGTGTTTTTTTCGCTTTCGTATCTGGTTAACAAGAACACTTTGAAAAAGCATTGACATAAAATTTAGGATATATATCGTAAAAGAAATGTCTCTCCCAATTTGTGGAATATAAAGATGGCTTAATCAATCTTCCAATGGCACTGCCATAACCATAAGCGAATTAAAATTAGAGATTTCAGTTTTATAAATCTTCAATAAACCTTTATAGGGTTTCAATTTTTTTGTCTGAATTATTTGTAGTATTGAAGTAGTATGAAGATAAATGATTCGGTTTTATGCATATTTTCCAGATACTTTCAAATTTAATGATTCTTATCATGGAATACATATTCGAGTGTTCAGAAGCGAGAAAAGGGGGCAACAATCTTTCTGGGGCCTGAAGTTTGAATGATTGTGAATGTGTGCAATTAATTGGGTGCCTTTTGTAAATTGTCTTCAGTCTCTTCTGAACACCCGTACGTTTGTTGAATGTAAATGAGAAAACGCGTCATTTGAAGTAACGATGTCGATCAATTAGTACGATAGCATGCGTATGAAGCGAACGAGTAAATAACGTGAATTGAATAATTACCCAGGTGAAAATTGAAAAGAATGAGAAAGCAATAGCTGCTTTGACATTAGAGACGCCATATCCACCAGACGGCTCCGCCGCCTTGCCCCACTGACTAGCCAAATACCAAAATCCAACAAAGTATAAGAAAGCCCAAAATCCTACAAGAAGATGCGTGTTAATAGAAGGGAGGCGCGCGTGGGCGTGCACGCGGCGTGCGAATGCTGGTGCTACCCACCTGAGAAGCCGAGGTCGCCGAGCACGTAGTGCTTGCGCGTCTTCACCGAAGACATCTGCTCGAAGAGGTACTCGCCGGCGATGAAGCCCATACTCGCCAGGAAGGCGATCACGCTGATGCCCACGCCATAGTTGCACGCGTTCGCGTCCCGGTTATAGAGGCAGACCTCCTTTTTCGTCTCCTTGTCGAACTGCCAGCCTTGCGACGATATGCAGCCGAAGACGATGATCGAGAAGAGCTGAAAGGAAGCGTTACATATTACTATTGGTGGTACTGTGCCGAGCGGCCAGGTAAACAGCTCAACCTCAAAGCATGCTCGACGGCCGACGAGAATTTCGCCGTTTAATAATAAATCAATAATGTACTTTTGATTGCAGCGCGCGTATGCGTGCTGTCGATCGAAGGAGCATCCAATTGCCGTCAATTAGCCATGCACAGTGCGAATCGCATGCATTACGGTGGTCGCCGCTGGCGGCCGGGGACGCCAGGCAGGAAGATTTTGCAAATGAGCGGGCTCTGAATCCGCGATGCTAACATTCAATTTGAAATCAATAACATTCAAACTTTCGGCTGTGGTGTGTACATGTATCCCCACCTTTCTTCATCGATTATTTAAAAACGCATAAAGTGTTTGTTGTGTGTATGCCGCGGAACGTGCGCCTGGAGTCTGTGATTGTGGATAGCGTGTTCGTGGTGTGAATGCTCACCCAGCAAACGGCACGCAGGATCACTTGGGGCCGCTGAACGAATGTTATTGGATCGAATGCACCTCCAGCTTTGCCGCCACCGTAAGCACCGAGCCCTTCCATCTTGAAATGCTTCTGAACAGAGACTGAACGCGCCGAACGCCAATCGTTGTCGCGCTTATTGCGCCTCTATCGGTGCTCTCGCCAGCGTAATGACATTTCTGACATTGAACCTACGCAGAGATCGATGATTGCTGGGATGTACAACTAATTATATTCCACTAAATATTCAACTTTGATAAATGACGATTTAATTTAATTATAACAAAATCGTCTGCAAAGATATAATCTCGTTACGTTGAGCGACCTCATTAACTTGTGCTCGTTACGAATCGACTGTTCGGTGTGTTGCCTATTCGTTCACGTCGATATGGCAACACTGAAAATATCGGCGTGTGTCATTTGTAGATTTGTCTTCTGATTATTTTCATGCACTCATTTGTGCAAAAGGTGCAGGAGGTTACAATTTCTGGTTGTTGCTGAGATTGAGTGTGATTTATTTTCGCTGGAGCAAGTGTGTGATTGTGAAGGAACGAACTTGGGCGAATTCATCGGGCATCAATTAATTGCCCAGCTTTGCATTGTTGTGCGGAATTGGCTGTTATTGAGCGTGCGGGACAAACGCCGCATCGATCGCCGTCGTAGGCAACGATATTGCTGCTTGTGGAAGGCAGCCATCACCTGGGAGTACCCTGCTTCCAGCAACACATAGGTTATTCGGAGTGTGGTCGCTCCTTGTGCACTTAGTTGCTGCCGGATAATATTTTCCTCTCCGTAGTATGCTAGGTGATACGACAGCACACATGCCAGCCAGCGATCCGGCGACCGTCGTTGGAGCGCCCGTGGACTACGAGACCGCCAGCGTCATCGAGGGCCACTACGTGCAATACGCAAATTTCAACTTTGAAGGCACCAGCGTCGAGCTGGGGCGGGCGCAGTGGCCCAACTATGACGACCAGCACTATCTGCGCTCGTGCAAATGGTCGCCAGACGGTACCTGCCTGCTGACGGTTGTAAGAGGTGCAGGCACACATGTATTTGAGTTACCATCTGATTTATATAACACTGATACTGTTATGACCAGTCGCCCCGTCATACCGTTAACGCCTGCCATTAGCGTGCCCGAGAGCGGTCTTATCTATGATTACTGTTGGTACCCTGGCATGAACAGCAGCACACCAGCAACATGTTGGTACGTATGTGGCTACTTCAGAGTGTGAAAGCACATAGCATTCACTTCGCTGCCTGTCAATACTAACTGAACACTTTGCTTTTAGCTGGGCGACGTCCGGCCACGAAGGGCCGATACACCTTTGGGATGCGTTTACCGGCGAACTGCGTTGCTCGTACAGAGGCTATAACAATGTTGACGAACTGGAGGCAGCAATTAGTGTAACGTTTTCAGCTGATGGACAAAAAATTTTTAGTGGTTACAAGAAGAATGTTAAAATTTTTAGTACGAGTCGGCCCGGTCGGGAGTGCGTTGAATACCCGGTTACGCATCCCGCTTCTTGCATCGTCGCCAGCTTGGCACAACCCGGAGTCGTCGCAATTGGTAACGTTGTTGCGTTCATCCACCATCTCGTCCAAACGCCCACAAATTCCATGCGCATCCTTTCCGCACCTTGTTGCGTCAGACGATTTGTTAGTAGGCGCAACGTTGTATCGGCCCGCCGATTGCTTGACTAGTAATTGATGTGTGTTTCGCTGCGTGCAGGTACGTGGAAGAATACGATCGAGCTGGTGAGCCAGAGCGATGGCAGCTTTCGACACCTGTGCAAGCTGCAGGGGCACAAGGGCGGCGTCACGACGATGGCATTCTCGAGCTGCGGCACGCGCCTCTATAGCGGCGGTCGCAAGGACAAGGAGCTCATTTGCTGGGATCTACGTGTAAGAAAATCAAAACCACTATCAACCCACAACGTCTTCTATAAGGAAATATGTGAGTGTATCCGGACGATCGTTGTCGTACTAATCGCGCCGGTATTTGCAGGTGCCCGGTAGGCCGTTGTTCACGCTGCCACGTGAGGCTAACAGCAACCAGAAGATCACGCTCGACCTCTCCTCCTGCGACAAGTGGCTAGCCAGCGGTGGAACCGACGGCAAGGTCCAAGTGTGGAACGTCGAGGAGCAAAGCACACCCACCACGCACGTGCAGGTATGTTGTTCATTTTAGTTTATTGAATCATTCTTTTAAGGGATTCATGTATGCAGAACTCTTTTTGATGAAGTCTAGTGATTAGTAAATCAATTCGAACAAGTATCATCATTCTGAAAAGTTCAAACCAGTATTAATAAAGTAGTATCAGAGAAGAAGACATTTCTTGATTGGATGTCTAAGTGAAATTAGGCTCCCAGTTGATATTGCTGTGAAGGTTCTTATTGAATTTCTACTTACTACAGAGAATTTGTACTTTCTTGAAGTTTAGCTATAACTCTATTCTTAAAACTCAAATGTTTTCCAAAAGTGAAAAAACACCATGTTCTAATTGGTCGGAAAGGACGCACCGCGTTCTAGCCTTCATGCAAATAATCAAGTTAAACAATGAATTTCAATATTAGGCTAAGCTTTCACTTTTTGAACCTAGAGTTTGTCTTAAACAATATAGTTTACAAATATATCTTAAACTCGGGATAAATATTTAGGGAAAGGTCTTTACTTTTCTTATATTATATAGTCAGTATTGAAAATGTTCATGTAAAGATCTAGAAAAAGGTCTTCAACCTAATAGGAAATGTCTGTAATCAAAACTTTCAAGTTATTACCTAAAAAGATGTTTTCGACCTAAATTATCAAATGATGACCCAGAAGATGTCTAAATTTTCAGGATATGATGTATCATAACACAAAAAATAAAAGTAAAACATATCATACATGTATGTTAAAAAACTGAAGAATATCATAGATATCAATCAGAATTTAGAAAATCAAGTAAAACAGTACTCTGGATTTAAACACTATAGTTAACATCTTAAAATTGCAAAATACAAGTTTCATAAAGTTATTACAATTTGGATTGATTGACTTGCAGCTAGTGAATTATAAATATTTCAGTATTTTATCCATGTGCAACAGCAGATTTACAGATATAAATATTATTATTTGTAACTTTGCTATTGCTATTTCATGTAGCAATAAATAAACATAGATTTGTTTAATTTTCAGCTGCCATTACATGCCGATAGCGTGAATGGCGTGAGTTTCCACCCGTTCAAGCCGGTGCTTGCGACCGCCAGCGGCCAGCATCACACCCTGGACCCTCTGCATCACACGCGTAACACGCAGACGTACGAGAACGCACTCTGCATGTGGTGGATCGGCAATTCCCAGGAGGACCCGGACTACATCACATCGATCATCAAGGCGGCTTCGAACGTGTAGGCCGCACGCTTGGACACAGAGAGAGGACGGTTTGGTAGTTCCTCGCACGACGTGTGACCACCATTTTCACCAGTACAATAAACCCGCGACGAAGGCTGGCTGCGTCGCCTTCGCCGCATTCTTTTTGATAACTACGAACCGTTTTGATGTGTGCGCGCACGTCACGAACTCTGACGCGTCGTGTTTTCTTTTGTATTGATCATTAGTTCGATGATAACATTAGACCGACGAGAGTAGTTTTTGCACTTCACTTTTACCCAAGGGAAACTGGTGTATTTTAATTATCGTTAATGAAGTCTATTTAACGCAAACCATCGCCTGGTGATTATTGGTAAATGATAGAACCCTTGATTGATAATTTTTATTAGGTAGCAAACAGTTTTCAGTTTTTTTTTTCATTACAGAATCGTAGTTGCTTTAAATTCAATGAGGATGGTTTAAAAACATTGGATAGCAAGCGATTGTTGGTGGAAATTAACAAATATATATTTCTAATCACGAACTGACATTTTCTATGCGATAACATGAGAATTCTGTACATGCTTTGAATGATGCAACAGTTTATTAACAAGTCAACAATATAATACTATGTAACAATCTCATAGAAATTATGAACTACGCCTCGACGTGGCATTATGCCGACGACGCCAACACATGAGAAGCGTGCGCGCGAAGAAGTCGATATGCTCGGTAGGAAGAGTGCTCTCCTTGCCGAAAAGTTCGCAGAGCGCATTAATATCGACCTTCTGAGTGGGCAGCGCTAGGATTTTGAAAACCATTATGATAACAGCCGAGGGCACATAGTATCGGTTCATGTAGAGCCGCTTGAATAGCCGGTTCAAAAACGGACTCTGCGAGTACGACCGGCATAGCTTGTGGAAGATCACGACGCGATTGACCACGTAGAAGCAGAGCACGCCCTTGCACATGTTGGCGATGTTGATCTTCAAGTCGAGCGGCTCGATGAAGGCGTGCACCAGCGTCTTCATGTCGTCGATGTGCGTGTTCATCGGCAGCTTGAAGTCCAGCACGTTGAGGATGTGCACCTCGACGCGGCGCATCGTGCGCTTCTCCATCGGCCGGTGCATCAGCTGCTCGTAGAACTGGCCGAGCGCGCCCGGCCGCATGTCGCCCACGTCGCCAACGAGCTTGCCGGCGAGGAAGGTGGCGCACAGCACCGTCAGGAAGGGCTCTTCGATGCTCAGCTTCGCGGCGTTGTGCTCGGCGACGTACTGCTCGAGGATCTCGACGGCGCAGAGGAAGACGTGGTCGTCCTGCTGGAGCCCCACGCAGAATACCTTCACCTTCTCAGCAACGATGTGGTTCAGTAGGGGTTCGCGAAACTTCAGCTTATCTTCGCGCATGTGGTCCAGCCATAGTCGGCACAGCTCCTCGTTGAATTCTTCTTCATGGTTCTTAATATGGGATACGCGTGCCATTCTTCTTTTCGTTCTTCGCAACGTGCTACGTGAAGATTATGTGACAGTCTCCAAATTTTACTAATAATTACACGCTTACTTGATTGCAAAGCCGATAAAGTCGAGGCGTTGCTAGGCAACGAAACAAACAAGCGTGCATTGTACTCGACGCCTTTGGCCGTCCAGCATTTTTTTACGAGTTTTACCCAATTTATAGCGTATTTCTTACATATTTATTATCGTCGGAGATAAAATGGCTGACCAGACCGGAGATCATAAGATGGCGCGTCCTGAGGACGCAGACGAGCCCGTCAAGTTGTCCAAATCGGAGGCGTCCACTCAAGAGGAAGGTAGCGGACTTAACCAAGTACCATCTGACTTTTTCGATGATTTTGAACCAACTCCCTACGTCAAGAAACACTACAATTTGACTCCCGAATTGGCCAACACCGCTAATCTCTATCCAGAGTAAGCAAACCAAACAATCTGTTCGTTTCCTGTATTCTAATTTCCATATGCATTTTAGCAATGATCTGGGGATTTATAAAGATGATAGAGATATCGATACGGCTCATGTGTTGGCTGCTGACCATCCGTTACTGGAAAGATTTCAACGCTCATTGAAGGACCAACTGACGAAACGGATTTATCTGCTACGTCAGGATGTCGCCGAATTGGTAAGCGAGTATGTCCTAATGCAAGTTTTGTCTGCAACTATGTGATTGCAGGAGGAAGGATGCAAGATGAAGACTGCTGACAAAGAAATGGTCGGCTTGGAAGCGTATGAAACGCAGCAGACGTCGAATAAACAGCAGGAGTCGATCGAGCAATGCCTCAAGGAGCTGGAGATGGTCGTATGCGCCCGTGAAGAGGTCGAATATCAGCTGGAACAAGCCAACGATGATTACCAGTACGAAAAAAGCGTCCTAGTTGATACCGAGAAGGAAGGTGCGTGTATTTGGTGCACATTTCTTCTTTAAGAAAACCCCTGAGCTGGTTTTTTATTGAATTTTGCAGAAATTCAGGTGCGCAATGAGCTCGAGTCCGTCGACGTGCTGCTCAGCCATATGACGAAATGGGAGGAGGAGATTGAAACGGAACTGATGGTCAACCAGCGCATCCTGGACAACACGGAGCGGGCGAAGGCGCGCCTCCACGAGCAGAAGAAGGAACAAGTATTCGCCTTTCATTTACTCCGCGGCGGCGAGGCGGTCGCGCGCCGCATCTTTTACGGATGCCTCGCGTGTTTTGTGTTCGTTTTGCTCTTGCACTTTGCCGCCGTCTGATCTCGCACGAGTCTCCGTCGCCCGCGCTCAGCTCTCAACTCTGTGTTTCTGTTCTCGCCTCCGTTCGCCGTCTAGGATACGATCATTTACAACCTGATGACCGAGGTGTGGAAGCTGGAGAGCGAGCTGGAGACGATGCTGATGCAGCTGCGCGTCAAGGAGGAGGACCGGGAGCGGCTGGCCGAGGCGGTCGCGCTTGCCAACATCGATGTCGATGCCAATCAGTCCGAGCATCGGTGCTTGCTGCACGGCTGGCAGTCGGTGCTTTTCACGATCACGCAGCGCGACAAATACTGCAATGGCTTACAGGAAGAATATCGGTGAGCAATTTCACTTCTAATCATGCTAAAGGTAAATCTTGCATGTTTAGAGATGTCTAAAACATTCAAGATGATAAATTGATGATAAAAATGTACATGAAATAGTAATTTTTGAGCCAAGTAGTTGAATTATAAAAATAACTGTACATTTTGCAGGAAATACGATGACAAGTTGTCCAGTCTGAATTGCGAACTGATTCACATCAAGAAGGAAATCCATCACGAGCATCTTGAAAATGAGCGCTTAATGATGCTCAAAGATCGCCTCGAAAACGACCAGAAGAACACCTCGCGGTTGCTCAACCGTGAATCCGATAAGCACGCTCAGTACATGATGGTGTCATCCCAATACGAAAAATTCATCGATGAGAATCAAAGACAGAAGAATGCAATTTTAGCTGTACGATAAGACGGTGATATATTTTAAACCTCCCAATCTAATTATGCAATTTTAAGGAAATTCAAAGCATCAAAGAGCAAGCAGTCGTATTGTCTCGAGAGGTCGAGAAAAAGAACAACGTTAAATTCCAAATGGAGCAGGAAATCGTCACCCATTTGCAAGAGAACGCTTTCAATAGCGATGCTTGTCGTCAAATGGCGAACGTCCTGAAGGATGTCAAAGAAGAAAATCGGAGAATGGTAAATTCATCTACTTCATCATTTATTTCCCATGTCTAAGATGAATTTCCGTAGCGTATAAACATAGCACGCGTGGAGGGCATCATCAGCAATAAACACGCCGAATGGCAATCCCGTCGATTGGAAAACAACGAACTGACGCAGGTACTTCGCGACTTGACGCGCACCATGACCGAGGAGGATAACGACCTAATGAGCGTCAATCGCGAATACGCCAACTGCGAAAAGGACCTGTCGAAGCTGATCGCGCACTACGAGGTGCTCAAGCAGAAGACGGCTGGCGACGCGGCGCAGAAGCTCGAAATGTGGCCGCAGGAGGTGAGGATTCGCACGCTGGAAGCTACCATCGCCGATCTGCTCGAACGCAACAAGCAATCGCAAAGCTTTTGGCTACGCGAGCAGGCGATCGTTGTTGACTTGTCCGAAAAGCGGCAGGTGCAGATGAAGGAGATGGACTTGCTGAAAAAACGTAAGTTTTCATCCGATCCAGCCGTAAAGGATACAAAATAATAAAATTGTTGTATAGAAATTAGGATCATGGACCAGAAAAACCTACGGATCAACGACGCCCTCGAGGATTTGAATAGCAAAGAAGAAAAGCTCAACCGCAACATCACAGCGTTGGAGAATAAATTATATCTATGTACGAGCAGTCTCAACAAGAAGCGCGATAGCAAGAACGCCATAGATATGGCCAACAACAAAGTGCAAAGCGATCTGCTGAATAAATTAGAGGAGAGCGAGTTCGAGTCGCTTAGGTTGAAAGCTGAAATTCTCGAGATTGAAGAAGACAAGCTCGTTCTAAGTAAGGAACTCATCGAGCGTAATCGGGAGGCCCTCGCCTGGGAAAAACGTTTGATGATGATCCTAGATGCAAGGAAACAAATGCACGACAGTCGAAGTGAGAGCGGGGATATATCCCAAATGAAGAGCGAAATCCACCGGATGAATGTAAGCTTTTAACATCTTCACTCGTGGTAGAATTTAAGCGTACATTTTTAGGTACGTTATATGCATCTGAAAAAAGCACAGGAAAAACTCATTCACGACCTGGACAATTGCGTATATCGTCGCGATTCTATCGTGACGCTGGCTGAAGCGCGAACGCGTGGTTATAAGGGTGGCTCTCAGCAGTGGCGCGTTAACTTCAACAAACGTCGTGACGATATTAAGAACAAACTGGCCCAAATCGACCACGTAAGTTGATTAACTCAACAAGTTAGGCTATTAACTATGAGATGTTTTCAGGATTTTGATACGCTCGATCAGAAAATTCAGATGAAGGACAACGATGTGAACGAAATGATGCGACAGATTTCAACGGTTAAACACGAAATTTCTAAGCTTCTGCATGCAGTCAATCAATTGAATCAGCGCATCGAAAAGGCCAAAATTGATAGGCAACTCGTACGTAGGTAATTTATCGAAATTATATGTACTGAAACAAAATTTTTTATAGAACTTGGACGTGCTGCTCTTCAAGCAACGCAAACTCAAGGTGTATTCGGAGTTGTCGCGCGGTCGAGAGCCGTTCGTCTACTTCAAGACGCAGAGCGCCGCGCATAATGCTTACGTGCGTGAGCGCGAAATGAACTCCAAGTTGCGGCGCATCGTGGAAGGCATCCAAGTCGACATGCCGCATCACGTCAACGTGTTGACGAAGATGCACAACGCGCTCGTCCTGCCAGCCTTGACACTCTAATTCCGCACGCACATTGCATGCCTAAAATGGTACTTGACTTTCTTTCCAATAAAATCCGATTGCATTTTGTTGCATTCATTCCTAATATTTAACAATATAAATGACATTTAATGCAGAGAGACATACGCGAGATTGCTTCGTTGTGCAATGGAACCACGTCTGGCACATACGCCATACGAAGAATGATACAAAAATACATTTACAAACAAAAAACAGTCTCAAATTGCTTAAAAAGTGTTCGCTCCACAAATTGCATGCGAACGTTATTATTAAGGCGCGCGCTCTATCACAGAAAAATTAGTTTGCAAGCATCGCGCACAATGCAACGCTTGGAAAATGGCTGCCGGCAGTAAAACTGCGCGACCGTTGATTGCCATGGTTTCTCATCTTCGATATCAAATTTGGTTTTAAGCGATCTGAGATCCATCATTGCACACTTAAAGGTACATTCACAAATTTTCGTTAACTCTAAAACGGAACCTTATAGAGCGTACTACTCTGCAACACCATGATGGTGGCAAAAAAAAAACGCAAAACGAACGCTTATATACATATAAACTTAGGTGCTATAAAATCGCGTTTATAAAACGGCCGAAACGGTTTGGCCAGCAAATTATCATATCACTTCATTCGAATGAAACCGGACATAAAACGAATAAAAATACAAATAACATGGCAGTGCATATAGCATAGAGAGGCATGGAAGACCGATTAATTGCTACGCTCGTCTGAGCGTTAGAGAAGAGTCACGTGACCCAGGTTGTCGGAGACGACCATCTCCATGACGGACTGAAAGACCACCTGCACGTTGGCCGTGTCCGTGGCGGTCGTGAAGTGCGGATAGAGCACTTTGCGCGCGTCCGAATTGCGCAGCGTAAACTTATGCTGGATGAAGAGCGCTGCGCGATCCACATCACGATCTGGTCCTATAATAGAAGAAATTCATCAGCGCCGATCCAATTGGTCATGCGTGCAGTTACCTTTGAAATCGGGAAAGTAGACTCGTAGATGGCGATTGGAGTGGAGGATCTTGTCGCGGAAAAGATCGAATTTGTTCATGAAGAGGACGAATGACGCTTCCCTAAAGAACGGATTATTGACGATCTGCCCGAAGAGATTCAGACTTTCAACAAGACGATTGACATTGGAGTCTTCCTACAAGGCAATCGTATAGTCATTGGGTACAATACTATCAACGTTCTAAGTGCATAAAGTAATCGGAACTTACACATTAGGAGGTAGACGTAAAGAACGACAATAATTATTAAGAGAAGGATATTGCATAATGACACAAGGAGCAGATCTTGAATCATTTATAATGGATGCGCTATTCTCTTCTTATCGACATTGACGATTTTCATTTTAATGCACTCCCTGAATTTACACTAGTAAGACTTGGCAATCAAACTGGATGATGATGCATACATGCATGACGGTTAATTTTCAATATCTAATGCTTGCTGCTGGTTCAATGTGTCAATATCAAATATCCTGAGTGACATTGTATGTCATGTTGTACAATTTCGCCGATTCCGATTACTTTATGCCTTCTTATTTGTTTTCATACGTACGAGTAAAGTCATATCGTATCCACTTAGGGAGACAACGAACAAGACAGCTTTGACATCATCGAAGCAGTAAATCCATTTGCGTCGCTGTGACCGCTGTCCCCCAACATCGTACATGCTGACGATCATTTCATTGATGCGGAATTGCGTCTCGATGATGCCCTGCGTGCGAACGCGTGCCCGCAGCACGTCCGTAGGCGTAGGCACATATTTCGGATCGCAAATCCGTTCCATATTCTCGAACAAACTACGAAAACACGCATATTATTGACTTGTGGAGTTCTCGGAAACTATGAAGGTACTTACTATAGAGCCGAATCGTTCAATTCGTACTCGTAACCGCGGGCAACCGCCAAACGGACACCCCGATCGGACCACAATGCCTGCAGAGAAGCGGCCACGTTCGGAAGTACCGAGAAGCTCATATCAAAGCAACTCCGACTCTGCAGCACCACCTGAGCGTGCGCTTTATTCCGCGACATCTCCAGGTTGATGCGGAGTATGCCCATGCCGGCCAGGACGTACTTCATCGACGCGAGCAGGTTATCGAGCACGGTGGGCCGAAAACTGCTCAGCTCCGCGTGCGTGAAACCATCGGCGTGGATGATCTTCATTTGCTTCACCAGCGTGCTCTTGCCGCTTTCACCAGCACCTGGAGCATATCGAAAGCAGCGCACATATTAGTACTATAAGACTTTGAATACAAAAGCAGTTGACATAGTTCACATACCCAGTAGTAAAATTTTGATGACATTGTTCTGCTTCTTCGCGTGCTCCTCCAGCTGCTTGTCGATCTCCTCGCTGCGCCGGCGAGCGACGATCTCCTCTCGTTCCAATGTTAGGCATGCACCCATTGCGACCACATAATCCCTGTGTCGGCGACGATGTGCACTTGCCGAAGTGTCCCTTGCACGCGCGCCCCCAGGCACCTGAAGCACCGCAATCACTTAGAGCTCGGCGACGTCGTCGGATGGTGCCCGCGCCTGGCGTCGATCGTTCGCGCAACGAATGCACTGCTGCTGTCTCTTCGATGGCTTACGTTAACCGGCGTATATTGTTGGGAAAGCGTGTGAACCAGCCGCCGTGGTGATCGAGCTGGAGGAGTGCGCCCGTCGGTGGCGTGCCTTTCATTGCGCGTCGGCTGCAGCGAGTGCGTCCGCTACCAGCGCGCGTGAGTGTGCCGCTCGGCACTTCCAAGAAGACGCCGCCGTGTGGGACTGCAGACAGACGCGCCGAATTGCAATTGTTGCGGAACAATGCCTGCCTTGCCTGCAGCAAGAAGCACAACGACGATGCTGCTGTAGCGATGGCGACGGGAAAGTAACGCAAATATAATGGCCAATTGTGTCGAGCGAACACAAAAGACTCACGCACTGACTCACAGAATCCACTGACTGCAGGTAACAAGAACTGCGCTGCATTGGTCGCGGTGCTCGTGAGCGTCGTGAGCGTTCATAACAACTTTATTTGCTTTATTTGTTTGTTGCGCTTTGACTTACCTGTTGCTCCAAAGCGAGAGGGCACTTGCACGACGCGTTCGCATTCGAGCGAAACGGAATGCGACCGCTGGAGTGGTGCGGTGCGATGGCATTTAATGAGAAACGCAATGGGATCGAATAGGTTTTTATTACGGCATACATTTAAATCTAACTGGAATAATACAATGGGAATTTATTCACGGGCGAATCGGTCGCGCCGTGCTTCGCGTGTGGTTCGCAGCTCGCTCGGCAGATGGCGGCAGCAATGCCAGTTTGTAAATTTTCGCGCGTCCGCGTTTGCAGTCAGCTGAGCGATTCGAGTTGATTTGATTGTGTATTTCTGTATCTCGGTGTTAAACACGGCGAAGCGCAAAGCGGTTGGCCTGTTGCGCCGGCCGAGACTATTTGTTTGCCGTATCGCGACATTCGTGTTACGCGGCGCTGTGCGAGCGTATGCGGTCCACACGTTGAACTCTAACCTAACACTCTGGTTTATACACACATTCGGCTTAAATTACTTGCAATTAAGTTGATTGCCGTCAGTGCGAGCGGTGCCAGTCGTCGTCGAGGCCGAAGCGAGGGACCAGTGCGCCGGCGAGCATCGTCAGCAGCGTCATCGCAAGTAAGTACCGATTGATTTCAAACGATTTGCATACGCCGCCGTTGGTGCTGGTGGCGGCGGCGGAGTTGTTGTTGCTGTTGGCACCATCAGGCGGCCCGCCGGCCGGCGGTTGCTGCTGCTGCTGCTGCTGGTGGTGGTGCACTAGCGGCCTGTCCGCGTACGGTCCGATGCGCGCCGCGTACGCAATCACGTACGCGACGTACGTTTGCTCGTGCACCGAGTGGAAAAGGTGCGCCATCGGCCCTGCGAAACAAGCGCATAAACAAAACAATAATTGTCGTGTTGTTGTTGTTGTTGTTGGTACGCGCCGGCTGAGCTGATTGGGCCGGCGCCGCGCCGCCGATGCGCGAACCGCAGCGGCGGCGTGCGCGCGCCCGCTTAGTGCGCGTTACAGCGACCTTCGACTGACCTTGAGCGTAGACCAGCACGTCGGTGCCGTCGTGCGTCACCTCCGCCGTCTTGACGCCCGCCTGCTGCGAGTACTCGAAGTCGTTGGTGTCCTGGGTGGATGGGTCCTCGCGCGCCACCGTCGTCTCGTTGACCACCGTGTACTTGTAGTTGTTCTCGCCGCCGATGCCGTAGAGGAGCGTGGTGTACGGGACGCCATCGAGCTTCGACGGCTGCGCGATGCCGGTGATGAGCGCGTCGCGGTCCGCATAACCGCTGATGACGAGCGGGTGCGAATGGTCGCTGGTGACGATCACCAGCGTCTCCTCCAGGTTGACCATCGTCAGTGCTTGCGCGATGGCGTCACTGAAGGCGATCGTCTCGCTGAGCGCCTTCCTCGCTTTGCCGCGATGATGCGCGAAGTCGATCATGCCGCCTTCGACCTGTACCCACACCCCGCCGGGGAAAGCTAAATCTTAAACCACCTCTGTTCGTCTTGTTCCAGCGTACGTACCATCAGCAAAAATCCTTGGTCCTTGTCGCGCAGTAAGCGAATGGCGGCTTCGGTCATGTCCTTGAGGGAGGGCATGCCGTCGGGGCCCTTGTTCCGTTCGTGGTCCAGCCGCAGGTGGCCGTTGGCGAAGATGCCCAGCGTGAAGTCGGCGTCCGCGTTGATGCTCTGCAGGTCGCGGTTGTTGCCGACCACCTGGTGGCTGGCGCCGCGCGCCGCCTTCTCCTCCGCCCACGCCTGGATCAGGTCGCGCCCGTCCCGGCTGTAGCAGCCCCACTTGTCGATGATGTCGTCGGTGCGGTTCGTGACGTTCGATTGAAGCATCTGCCGGCCGCCGCCGAAGATCACCTGCGAAACGGAAGGAAGCGCTGAAGTTGATGTTGGCTAATGGCATGCGGAGGAGTACGCACGTTGATGTCGCGTCCTGGCAGGTCCTCGACGAGCTGCCGGGCGATGTCCTTGCACTGCGTCGCGTTCTCCGGCTTCGTCGCCTCGCACTCCCAGTAGCGGCTGGCGGTGTGCGCGTAGAGGGCGGCTGGCGTCGCGTGGGTGACGCGCGTCGTCGTCACGAAGCCGGTGCGTTTACGCGCCCCTTGCGCCCACGTCACGATCGACTCCAAGCGCGCGTTCTCCACCAAGGATGCGGGGCAGTCGTTCTGCTCGACGGTGGCGTCGACGCCGCCGGTGCGCTGGTTGGCTTTCACGCCGCAGAACATCGCTGTTGCTGTGCTGCACGAATCCGGTACGAATTTGTTGGCGGAGTATGTCTGAGGCAAAGCATGGTTATTTATGAAAATCACATTCGGCCAGCTTTTACAATATCATAGAATTTAGTGTACATATACAAATTGATCAAGAAGTTGTCAGGTCAAACACATCCTATATCATTTTATGTTACCAAAGTACGCAAATAACTGTCTAATTTGTATCATTCAAATTTTGTATTAAACTTCCATAATTGTCGTAAAGTTATTAAAGTTGTTGTCGTATCGAGCGACTTTCCCAATTTTTGTTATATTTATAGTTTTGTTCGTTACTAACACTATTTCTGCACTTTATGCGCCAAAAACGTTTATCGTATTTTCTATGACGTCATTATTTAAAATTTGTTTTTATTCGTTACTTTTTTCGACACTATTCACTGCATAAAGTTGAACTTAAAATAAGGTAAAATTAGGTGTAGAACAGGAGGTGCAGGATGTTTTTGTGGCGTGAAGTATGAATTATATGACGCCAAAATTTAAATTTGTTAAAAATTCTGAAACATAAATCCTCCATAATTTAGATCAATATGAGGCGTTGTAAGGCATTATAAGAAACATGAAAACAATATCAGAAACTGAAACGAAATTGATAGAAATATTTGCTCAGAGGTGCCCTCAATATTCTTTGTTACAAAAACGGATTTAAATTCAATTGAACCACTGTCGTCAAGATGCTACACTTTGTTGAACCTATTGCAACCGTAAAGAATTGTGAGACAAGAAGAGGCAAATTATATGGCGCTAAAACTTAAAGTTGATTTTAGAAATACATCGCGTATTCAATTCATTATAAGAAGCTTGGAAATTATATCAAAAAATCAAACGAAAGATGATTGATAGAAACATTTGTTCTGAGTTGCACTTCTATCAATTCGTTACAAATGAAAAGAAGGTTAAACTTGATTGAACTACTGACGTCAAATGCAACACTTTGTTAAACTTGGTGCAACGGTAACGAATAAACTTATTGTTTAAAAAGTCGAAAAAAATAGTGTCAAATATGTAATGTTAAAATTAATATATGACTATAAAGCAAGGTTCAAATTTCATGAACATATCTCATAAATCTTATTGTTTAAAAAACGATGATTTTTAGTTAAACCATAGCTTGTAATTTCTGGCCTTCTAAATATACGGTAGCCCTGATAATAAACGGGACGCTGATATGTTAATCAACAATAAGTTACATATGAATGCAAATGTAAACATTACAACACGGTAATCAGCTGTCGAATATAATGTTGTTGTGTTTCGTTTTAGGGAATTCAGATCGTTTTCTAACGAATTCAGATTGGCTTTCACAAATCTTTTATATTCAATTTTCATGGATATCTCTGCATTCTCTGACAGGGAGTAAACAGCCACATAATGTACCTTATAAGAACATAATTTTTACAGCTACTCAATTCTGATTGTGAGTAAAGGCGATAATGATACGAATACAGTAGAATAATTTTGTATGAATTTTTGAAGTGACGGTTTGCTGTTTCGATCAAAAATAACTTTCGATTCATCGTAATAAAGTTCATAACATCAGAACTAAAGTTACTAAAAAAGTTGGCTTCAAAATGGGACGCACAAAATAGCAAGTAAAGAAAATGAAAAGAAGAAAGATTTCATTTGGCCTCAACTAAAAAAAAATGTTGAAATTGTTCACTGTTTACTGACTTTACAATAGGACAAACAACCCCCATTGATTAACAGGATAATGCCTTGGAAAAGGATTATTCGGTTCAACATTATTTGACAACAGATGATTTATATTGGCTTACCAAGCGTATTACTTTAATAAATTTGACACAAAAATTAGTTAGCAAACATCATAAACAGTTAAATTGTAAAGTGCATTTCCAACTAATTATCAGCATTATAATCCTTTTAATCGTGGCAATGAATTTCTGCTGAAAGAAACTTTAATATACTCTAATTCAATTATTTTCATAGACTTATCATTCATGTAAAATATTTCACCCAAACGTTATATAATGTTTGAATTAATGCAAACAAATATGGTACATTTGTAATCCTATAGTAATCAGTGAAAGAACTGAAGCTGCCTCTAAATTCACTCACATTTTAGTTAATAGTTTCTAAATTTAACTCGATTCGTTATTTGAAATATTAATTCAGGATGCCATGAATGGTTAAAGCTTTTAAACAACTTATTTAGAATTCGTGCCAGGATATGAAAAAGCAGCAACAATTGTGAATTTGCGTAAACTAAGCGTTCAATTATTAAAAATACCAAAATTATGTAGATTGGTGAGTTTTGAAGAATTTCCTATGCCAGATGAGTTTTACATCGCGACAAGTTATTAACTTTTCCGTCGGTATATGCCATTTGATAAAGCAGTGTATAATTTATTACGGTGTATAATCCAACATGTTCTTGTTAGGCCAATTAAATTCTCTTTCACACGATGTTAGGATTGAGCAGTTATCGGCGATAGTTGATAAAATTGTTACGCCCAAATCTTCTAAATTCCAAAGCAATGTTTCCACATAAATCAAAGTTGATGGGCTTCTTCCAATGATTGATTTAATTCGCATGGGTGCTTGTTTATCACTTTTTGCTAAGAATATGATTCGGATATTAATTAGTATTGATTAGCGGGTCTCTATAGTTTAGGGCAGTGATTCCCAAAGTGGTCTATATCGTGGGCGAAGAAAAATTAGGGGTATAGGAGAAGTTATAATTAGTTATACATGTTAATGAATGGTCGGGGGTCTTCTAAACTTGAAAAACATGGCAAGGGGTCTATGAGAGAAAAAAGTTTGGGAACCTCTGGTTTGGGGGCTAGAAGTGATCGTCCTGAATTTGTTTGGAAATCCAGCATAAAATACATCCATATAAATTGCTAAAAGTTTTTGAAAATATATACCAACATTCCCCTGAATACAACAATGTCGATATTCTCATTGTCAGTAGGTGGCAGAATTTTGTACATACCTTTAACGCACCAATATGTGCCAATTTCTCAAACGCCAGAAAACCCTTTTCCGTCTTCCCGTAAATGCGCGATGCTGTCACTGTCGACAGACCCATTCCGTCCCCAATGAAGACGATCACATTCTTGGCGGTGTTGGTATTCATTCGCAGGTTGAGGGCGGCCGTCAGATCGGCGTGGGCTGTATCACGCCAATGTTTTTGATCTAGATTAACAATCACATTAGAATATAAGAAACAGTAGAAATAAAGAATTCAACAAAGTCATTTTCTCGAATAACGCTTATTCACATTGATTTGATTTTATTTAGCATTAAGTGAGAGCCTTTTGTATTTGAGCATTTTATTCCTAAATTCTATCAGAATAATTATCTGAAAGGTAATATGAGATTGGGTCTACACTTCATTAATGAGATAAACGATTTATTATGTAGGCTCTGAGTACTTTATGCAGTTTAGAGTTTCCAGTGCAAATTATTAAATTTTGAATGAGGATTCAGCATGGAAAAAGAACAAAGTTTGTTGCGAAATACATTCTAGGTTGGCAAAATGACTGAGCACACACTATAAATTTAATTTATAGCACTTAGGCGTTGGAGATGTTATTGTTTGAATTATAAATTATGTATGCATATCTGAATATGTAAAATTCTTGTACATTCCTATTGTTGATCCCAATATCTCTCATGTACGTTATTAAAATTAATTTAATAGTAATGATTTATATATTTATTAAGAGGATTCATTATATCCCTTAGCTTGACTTATGGATCTGATTTCATATCGTACGTTATTCTATTTAATTTTCTCATGACTTCAACTTTCTTTGCTTTTTTTATTACTTTCCATTGCACTTAATTCCTTTTAATTAGCGCGTTTTATTCTGGGAGTGCAAACGAGCTAGTTATCTTAATCCAGTTTATCTGATTTGTTATTGTACTGCCACTCATTATTACTGTAATTATTTTTTATTGGTCTCTTTCAACAGTGTTTTTTATCTTTCTGCTTGGATGAACTGCTTATTGATTTAAATTATGAGCGCAAAAAATAGGAAACGGGTATGTTCCGATTCCTGTCCAAGGTTTAGCAAAAATGATTAATTTTTAGCATTTAAGTATTTTCTCGTAATCAGGAAGGAATTGGTACCTTCCGTAATATATGTATTCAGAAATGGTAGAAAATTTATTACTCCATGGTGAAGAATATAACAATAATTTGTTTAGAATTTTGTAATGCACTATCAGATATGATTTTTTAATTTAGTTTTTCGGTTGTGATAATAATATTTCTTAAATTTATTGTGGAATTCACCAAACAATGTTATAGTTGGTTCAGTGAAGGAATTTTTGCTCAACTGGGTAGGATACAGTATTGTTGACGCAAAATAAAATCATTATCAATATAGTACTACAAGAAAATCAAACTTAAAAGTCAAACATTTGAGAACAAATTTAGGTCGCAAGGAAATTATAAACAGTAGTATTCAAGTATACAATAATTTTTCAATAGAGCTAAAAACCAAAGCAAAATATGCTATATTCAAGAAAAAGATAAAAATGTACGTAAAACAAACATTAATTCTTGTAAAAAAATATGTAAACTTTGTTACTTTTTATATCTTGTCAAAGAAGGTTCTTAATACCGGTTATTAATAAAATAACTGTTTCAAGAACTAAAATAAATAAATAATAAAAAAGTTGGTACGAGGCGGTAATGTTTCAATTTCATCGACTCAAAATACTAGTAAAAAGAAATTTTGTAAAAATTGATTCATTTACCAAGTTACAGAACTTAAGAGTTCCCAATTAAGTTCCCCATAACAGGGATTTTTTTATTTTGTCAACGGAGATACGAATTTGAAAATTTCAAATTATGTGCAAAAAAATTAAAGCCCATCATTCGTATGTTATTGCTGTGGTAAATAATTAGTTTAATTGAAATACCGTTTACTCGGAATTTTCATTACCTACTAAAAGTTATCAAGGTTATTTATATTGGCGATATGTTGGACAGTTACACATAAAAAGTCGTGTCAACGTTTGATTTGATTAATTTCCATACGCGATATCTGGAACATATCGTATATTTCCAAAACGCAATTAATTATTTCAGAATATCAATCATTTGAGGCATACATTTATTATTCAAACATTCTAGGTTCATTTGGATGACCGACTTCACGACTGATGAAGTATTGCTTGTAAAATGTCAATAAACTTGAACGAATTAGTGGATTTCTGATTTATTTTCTGAAAGAGTTAATTAGAATATACTGACTACTGAACTGTTTCGGAAATATTCAATTTTTTTTCTGCAGTACATGAAGCCAACAATGGAAGGCCACTTGATCGTACATGTTTGCAAATCAGTGCAAACTCTAAGTAATGAACATCTTAATTACCTTCCAGTGGTGTGTGGCTGAGCACGTTGCCGACGAGGGCGAGCGCAATGAGGCAGCTCGCGAACCGCCCGGCGTGCAGATAGCGGCGCATCTTGTTATCGTTGGCTAGCCTCGCAAGTTCGAATGCGCGCTGACTGCGAGCAGGATGAAGGATTCGCGCACACGGTGGACTCGGAGCGGAGTGGAGCGCTAATTAGGCGCGCAGCATCGCTTCGCGCGCGGCGTGCTCTGCGAGACGATGAACGGTGTGTCGGTGGGTCGACGACGACGACGTTGGTGAACGCGCGTGCGAATGCTGTGATTTGCGACCTGCGACGACCGCGCCGAGCACGTTGCGTTGTGTTGTGTGGCGGCGGGCCGGTGTGTGCGCCACCTTATAAATAAAGGCCTTCCGCGCGACCCACCGACCAACCGACCGACCGACCGACCAGCCGACCTGCGCGCCAAGACCTTGCCGCTTTGGCGCACCTGGAGCTGCGTGCCGTTTGATGCCGGCGCGCGAGCGAGTGTCCTGCTGCTGCTGGGGCTCGCGTGGTCGCGATGTCGCGCGCGAGAGAATGCGGTTTGTATTGCGAATCGTGCGATTCAGGCTGCGGTGAAGAAACCGCCAGTTCCACTAGTAGGGTTTATTTGTTTCATTCAAAATTTAAGAATTTTTGGTCTTGTTGAATTTTACTCGTGCAAATTCAGATATATTCAACGAAATTTTGTTCTTTTATAAAATCGATATGTCGGTTGGTCTGTCGGTCTGCCCGTTGGACATGGAACTCAGAATTTCGAAAATCTGACTAAAGATTCGGATAGAACTTTAACAAGTTTAAGGATCAAGGTCATAATGGTGGTCAAAATCAAAATTTTGAAAATTTCAAAATTCGAAGTTTTCAATTCGGATTTCGGATTTCGATAAAACGTCAAAAATTAGCATTAGGAAGTGAAATTTGTTTTTTGTATACCATATAAAGAAAAATTAAAACTTGTAACTAAGGTTCGTTTTGGTAATGCTTTAGCGCATTTCTAGATATTATATTTTTAAAATGTGCACATTTTTGGGCATTACTTAAAAAATAAATGCTGATGAGTTTCCCAGAAGGGTCTACCTGAAATTAGATTCCAAATGTTTCTCTTGCAGTTTTTTCTAGCCCGTAAGCTTTATTTTAAGTTAGTTATAATCGAGCAGCCGAAACAATAAGATTGCACTCTAGTAACCCATTTGTAAACCTCCTTGTATGCGTTCTTTTCAATTTTTCAATATCTTAAATCTATGCTCTGGAAAGCGTAATTGTTTTTACATCAAAGCCAATTTGATATTAATAAAGAAAAGATACCAAGTCTTAAAATAAAACCAAAAAAATCTTATAATTTTTTTTTTTCGTAAGTTTTGAAGGATCACACTGATGCTTTTAGACAATACATCTTTGTTGGGTTATTATATGATCGAGAATTTTAGCAATATATTTCATAAAAACACTTTGCGATAGATTTTGGGTGATCTTAAGATTAAGGAACAAATGATTCTCGTAGCTATGATGACAAAACAAATTCTACAATCAACAATACTTGTGCAAACAATCATCGTTCCAGTAGTTTTGCTATTTTATATTGATCCTAAAATAATTGGATACTATTAAATCAAATTTCACATTATATTAAAACTAAATGTAAATAATGATTTTTAATCATGTAAAAATTAGATATGATTTATATTTAAAAAGATCCAACTTTATGCTATAACACGAAAGTCAACAGTTAAAACATTTTTAACTTTACCATCATAATCTACTCAAAAAAGCGCCCTAATAATGTAAAACTTGTTGTTATATGACTAACGGATTAAGAAATTTATCATGATTTAAAAAATGGCAAAAATCCAACTTTTGTTTATAGCGTGATAACTGAAAACAATAGACAATTTTTGAAAACGGCATTGAATTTGTCTCAAAAAACTACATTCTTTATTCGTGGGACTGAAGTGTAGGAAACCATCATTCTTATCCAAAAACAGTTATTCTCAAAAATGAATTCAATATTTTATTCCTGAGTTAGAAGAAAAATGAACGTGAATCTATAAAGCTGGAAGGTATGATAAGGAATGAAAATGATTGAAAACTGGTATTATTACCAACGGCATTGGCTATTTATTACAAAATTCCCGCTGGTTTATTTCAACATAACGCTGTATGCGACTATGCGGAATGTTAAGTGCACTCGTACGGTGAAAATGAAACTTAATTTCCATTGATTGCATTAATTATGCAAATTACAAAATTCGCGCATTTAAATCGCAAAAAGGTCGCCCCAATTATTGTCTGTTTTCAACATTTTCATATCAATACGCGCTCCAAAAACGATCCGACCGCATCACATAACTAGAACCCGTTAATTAACATTCAAATATGCTAAGTAGCCTTGACAGTTATAATCCGATGTTAAATATGTGTGAATCTGGGATAAGAATATCATTTTTTTCTTGTAGTTGATGGTATTCATTTCCAGACATAAAAATATTGAACCCAAATTATTTCGTATCCGATAACCTTGGTTTCGTATAGAATTGATGTTTTTTTGACTGTGGAAAATATAGCGGAAGTTGAAAAAAATCTACTTGGTCAAATTATCTTCGTGAAGTTAATGGTTTTGGCGTCTTCCAAAGTCTGCAAAATTTGATAAGGAGATCGAAGTATTAAAGCACTCAAAATACAAAGGTAGGTAATCAGAATCGTAGATATTTCCGGTCTCTACCTTTTGTAAAGGTTAGCATTTGTAGTAGCATTTTCAAGATGTACTCGAAGATAAATTCTTTGAGATGAGAATAGGAAAATTCCATCCGGAAACATGAAATAGTCGTAAATAAAGGTAAAGTTCTGACAATAACAAGTGAAAAAACAATTTCACAACAATGTGAATACAATTCAGTAACAACATGTTGTGTTGATAATAAAAAACAAGAATTTTTTATTTTAATTTTTAGAATTCCAAATCTGATATTGTTGAAGAATACCAAAAATTGCAAAAAATTACATTATATTAAAACTTATTCGTGAAAATTGATTATTTATTGAAAGTACATTTAAAATTCTATTATAACATATTCTTTTGATTTATCTCGAATTTAAATTCTTCAAATAAATAAATTTTGAATTAGCTGTATGATAAATAATAATAATAATAAGTGTATTTTTAAGGGCTGTATAATATATTTCCACATGTTCTATTATAAATGATTTATACAAAAATAAGTTTGAAAGCAAATATTAATTTAAAAATTTTCAGGTGCCAACTTTAATTGCATACATTTTTTAGGTCTTGGATAAATGTTAATTAAATATGAAAATTGCAGAAACAAAAAGACAAAAATTTACTTTTCAAATCAGGTGCGATGTTGTATTTCCTGACAAACAAAATTCAACATGGAATTAACAAACTGCCCAATCATACCTGAATGTTAACAATTTGAAGGTTTTTATGATTCGTGCTGAATTAGTCCTTTGTAAATTTCTGCTGACTATGCCTAATTGATTTGGCGTAGTGTGTTATCATTTCGTAAACAATTTTAATTACTGAAGCAAACTACGAAGCTGTATCATAAATTTAAAGTCCATAACGTATATTGCAATACGCAATGATTGAATTGGATGCAGACGGAAACGTTGAAATTCTAAATATAATTGAAATTACATAAATGATCTGATTGGTGTGCTGATCTAGCGATGATGATGTCTCCGCATACGGTTGGAAGTAATTGAAATGAAAATCGAAATTAATGGCGTTGATGACGTTCGGTCAATTTCGATAGGTAATGACCGCATCCCATGCGGAAAACATCGACGAAAAGTATGCGCTGATTATCACGTTCGCGTACATTTAATAGTCGCTAATTAAGCGCCAAATAACAATGCCGGCGATGATGGGGACAAACAAATGACGCGTGCGCGCAATGTTGCTTTTTATCAGCACATGCATCGCGGATGAAGTTGTTCGCCAAACGCACACACGGATTGTTAGCATTGCATCGAATAATTGCCGGCATTCTTATTGCTCTATGGCGTTTGCATTGATAAAAGAATAACAACACAGAAAATAACAACAATAATACGGTCTGATAAGAGCGGCCATTAATCACTGCATTTAACGAGGAACAGAGAAACGTTGAGTTTGCCATCGCTGCCGTAGGAAATAGTTAACGACAACGATAAACGGCTCTAAATTGGTTATTAATTCATCAACAATCGAAGCGAGGACTGATAACGAATCGCTCGGACTGGCGGCGATTTCGACGATGATTTGCTGCTCTGAAATGCATCCGAATGGACGTGATTGATTGGTTATTCATTGATTGTTGCATAAAAGCGCAGTTATTAAATGTGAAATGCTTGGCATTTTGTTTGTATTGTTTATTTGGCGGTTCGTTAAGTGTACATGTGTCGACTAATGTTTACCTAATTAAACTTTAACTCTACTTCAGAAAATATTCGTGAACAATAATATTGTTGATGCCAGGTTTAATTAGATTGTGGAATAAATTAAACTTTCCCATAAAGCCAGCAATTTTTATTGAATGTTAGAATAGGAAATTATTTATCATTCTGCTATTTTTAATAGGAATAGTCTGAAACTTTAAAATTTGATTTGCGAATTAACTAAAGTTTAACATACTATTTTACCAAATTCGCAAAAATATTATGAAATTTTGCAGCTGTTCGTTACTGTTACACTAACAATAAGTTCACTGTAGAATTTTAACGACAGTAAATTAATCAAATTTAACCTTGATGTTTCTTCTAATGAATAAATTTGAGTGCAATTTAAATATGTGTCATTAATCTTTGGTTAGATTTTTTTTGGATATTATTTCAAATTTTAATATAATTATGCACGCGTATTTAATTTATCTCGGGTCCTTATGCTTTACATATTTTCTTAAAAATGTTTGATATATTGAAATCGAATTTTTTTGCATCTTCTTCAAAATTTTTGATATATTGAAATCGAATATTTCTACACCTCTTTTTGACCATGTTAGTTCATGTTAATGGAGTAGTGTAGGTGGTTAATAAAAAACATGATGTCAGAACTTAATCAACAAATAATTTTAGTGCAAAAAGTAAAGAAAATCTTGCGTGAGTCCAATATTTCTATAACTGTGCAGACTTATTGTACAAGATGAAAATGGAAATAAAAGTTGATAAATCGCATAAAAAATGAACAGTAGGAAAAAAGCAGGTTGTGCATTTGTCCAACTAGAAATTGATAAACGTTACGTAAGCATTTGATGCTTAGGCAAGCAAATATGTCAAGTATAAATATGTGGTACATAATCGAACGTACAAATTGGCTGCTGTTTAGGCGCGTTTTTTTCCTCTCGATGCTGCCTCATTTAACATGTGCCACAGACCGCATGCACTGTCGATTCGAAATTGGAGTGAAAAACTCGTTTTGGACATTCACCAAAGCAATGAAGGTAAAGTCGCGACTCGTCAAAGAAATTTACGGCTTGGGACTGATTAAATCTTGGATTTTCATTTATATTCGGTTTTCAGTTGTGTGTTTAATATGATTTTCAAAATTTGACAGTTTGTCGTTTTAGTTTCCAGTAATATGCATTGATAAATGCATTTACAGTAATTTTAGAAGTGATATAAAATTTTTCCTTTTTATTTCTAGTCGCACTTTATAAAATTAAAGAGAGGGACAAAATGAAAAGATTTTTTAGAATATTTGAGATATTCTGTTTAAACGTCATGTTATATTACAACATTAAAATGATACTCAGTTGGAAAATAACTGATTTTCTGTTTTTCACGTCGTTTTCGGAAGAAATGATTTCTCCAGGGTGATGCTGGAAAATCAATTCAAAATTGATATTAAACGTTTGTTTCTGATAGATCAGAAATTTGTAACCATGCTGAAATTTTTCTGACACATCTCAAGAAATCATAATGTTTAAAAATGGTAATTCGGTGATTTTGTATTTATTTTATGTTAAAGGAGCAATTTTGTACCCTCTGTCTATGGATGGCATTTGTTATTAACTTTCTTTTTATTATTGTTGGATGAACGAGTTAGGGAATAAAATTAAATAGTTCTCATTATTAAAAATCATCGCGTCATTTCTATATCAAAAGTTTTATTCGAAAATAAAGTTTAATAATTTACAAGAAGATAAACATGCAGTTCATTAAAAATAGCAACCATCTAATAGTCAATTTTTCAAGATTCTCTTTTGTATTTTGATTGATAGGTAATTAATAGTTATTTATACACCAGTAAAATTAAGTGTCATTTTGCTCTCAACACTGGATTGAGAGTAAAGGAGAAATGATCTATTATTCTTGTGGTGAACATAAAATTCTTATCCTGGCCATTCATCAATCTAACATCTAAATTTATCGAAATAATTTGTTTTGATAAAACTTACAAATTGCTTGCCAGTCTTAAGAGAAAACGTTTAAAACAAGGATGAATGTGATTTAACTTTCATCAACTTAAAATATTAATATGAGATAAGGGTATTTATTTATATAATTTACAAAAGTAGTTTTGTAAATATTACGTTTCGATATTGTCCGTATAAATCCTGAGCTAAAATTTGAGTTTTGGAAGCAAAATTGTTATTATGCAAGGGAATTAAGTGACGCTTTGTTCCCGAAACTGTAAATAATTTTCAGGGTCTCCCTAGGGAATAAAGTAGCCCGTTATTTACTGATTTTCTACCATGTTATAAGGCATCTAACAGCGGGTGGGAGAAAAGTTAAATTTCCGATAGATAATGTACATATTTACAATTAAAAATATTGTTCAAGTAATGTGTTGTATAATATTGTTTTATTTCTCGATCATTTTCGGGAAGTATTTCTACCTTCAGGAAAAATTAACACCTATATTATATCGGCTAATATTATATCTTATTTTCTTAATGAAAAAAAGTCCAAATGCGTCTTGATATCCGTTTCAAAAAAATCGAATGTCTCCGATTGGTACATGGAAATGAATAACAATTTTAATATCTTTACTTCCTTTCTTATATCGACTTCCTCTATAAACTCGTTTCACGTTCAAGTAACAAAACTGACTTAATAATTAAATCACTACCAAATTTTAGTTGATGAATACGAAAAGAAAATTTTAAATTGACAAACTAGACGAATGAAATCTTTGTCTACAAGATACAAATCTGGAGTCTATTGGATGTAATTTGCCAGTCACATTATGGAAGTGAATCCACACATCGTGACTCATACGCAAACGCACAAAGTCCATAAAGTTTATCACCTAATGAAATTCAGATCGTAATTAATTCGACGTTTCGTTTCCCTCCCGGGACTCTAATCCGTCCGCCAAGGTCCCGCGTGTTCGTCGCGCGCGAACATCTTCGTCGGCCTCCCGACCGGCGGAGGATCAGCGACATCGCATGATCCGGAATGATCATCGTCGTCGCGCAAGCATGTGTAATCCGTGCGCAAAGCCTCGTTAACAACACATTAACATCCGAACGAGCAATTAAGCTGCCAGCGCACGTACCGCGCGCACATTACGCAAGTGCTGCTCGCGAGCGAACACATGCGCGCCGCGCATGATTATCGATGATTTGCGGAACGTTCGCGACGGACGAGCGGACGCTGCGATTTGCAAATGGGTGGAGATGCCTACATCCGACTGGAAACGTGCAATATACTTACGATCGATTTAATTATCCTTTGAGCGAAAAGTGTGTTGTTGCTGGTTTGTTTTGATTTCGCTAACGAACCCGTACGTTCCAACAAACGGTAGCTCTGGCTGTAATTTTAATAGGACGTGTATGTTTTGCGCTTCCGTAAATTATAGGTGTTTGTTTGTTTAAATAATATATTTTTCCAAGCTAATAATATACAAAAAATATATGCATATATTATTTTAATTATTAAATTTACGGGTATTAAGTAGTTTTTTAATGAACGGTTTTTCGTACGTGCTCTTTACATGCCAATAATTATTGAACTGTGAGAGTTATAGTTTTGAATGTGAGGTTTCTAGAGGCAATCTCTCGATATAAAAAAATTAAAGAGATATTCACAATTGAAGCTTAAACAGTTTTACTAAATCGCTATATCAATCTCATTTATATTCAATTTTTTTTTATGGTCCTAATAAGAATAATGACATCCCCATTAGAGAAAGACGAATAGAGAGAAATCTGTATTTTACAATAATGTTGAATAACAATTATAATTCACACTTGTTCGGTAGCTGCACAAAAGTTAGCGGATATTTATTCTAGCTTGGAGCTTGAATAACTTTAATCAGAGATTTATCAGTCAGATACCATTAAAGTATGATTCAAAAACTCATTTGTGAGTTTATTTGCCAAATGCCAAAAGTCCAGAAACTGGACACTACTGTTCTGTTTTTTTACCAAATTATAAAATTAAGTAAGTTAATCTGTTGAGAACTCAATTTTGAACCGAAATTCAACTGGTTGATTTTTCAAATAATCATCATTTGGAGGCGAAGATTTTGTTATTTTAAATTAAAATACACCCTGCACAGTAATTAAGAATGGCGAAATTAAAGTTGGGATTAAATTTGTCCAACTCTTGTAAGACTCATTGTTTATACATTTATCGATTGTGAATAGAAAAGCATTTATCTCCAATAACAATATAAACTGGACGAAAAGAATACTATATTTAATAACCTTTTCGTTTATTAAAAGATCATGATTATATGATTATTTTTGCACACTAAAAGTGGATTAAGTAAGATTAGATTTTATAAGCTGACTACTAAAATCTGTGTTAAAGCATTACAAGAATGCGGATCAAAGGATAACTAATAAGCTTTATATTTCATTCCAACGTCATACAATGTCTAGATAATTAGATAATTTGTTTGTTAACAGTAAAAATTGAGTATTATATGCAAAAGAGTTATATCCCTTATTCACTATGTGAGATCAATTAATCCCTTTTATTTAATTTGTGACTAAAATGGATGACAACTCACAAAGTAAAGTTCTGATTAGTACGGCTGCAAATATTTTGATAATTTACTGACGTATCAAAAATAATAGTAGTAATTCTGCACGTTTTGACCCTTGGAATATTGTATCATCTCTTCTATTGGAAGTGTTTTATCAAACGTGTGCAAATAAATCATTATATCTGACCACCACTCGTTCATAATTTTGCATTTCTTATAATCTTTTATTAAATTGCTATTCCCAATTCAACAAATTATTGTGAAATATTATGATTATAGATTTTACAGATGAATTACAAAATATAAAACCACATTGAACTTTTGAAAAGTTACTAAGTAATTACTCAATAATTAAATGATATTATATTGGATAATGTGTCGTATAGAGGTACGCTTTTCTATTTGTTAGTACATAAAATAACTAATCATTAAATTTTATTGGACTTGCAGATTTTTTGTATAAAAAACCTGCTGTTCAATTGTTATGTAGTTCAATTGCTAATAAGGGGTATTATTTTTTCGTAACGTTTTAAAAAGTGAGAGTACTGAAAGAAAACTTTTAGTATTCCGTTAAGATATAATAAAACCTGTATATCTATTTGGATTAAACAATAAGTGTAAATATAATTACATATGTATGTATTATCTGTGTTCAAAGTTCATTTTAGCAAAATCCGTGTACATTTGTGTCACTACAACTTACTTTATCACTTTGATAATATATATTTGATGATATCAACCGGAAAACTAAAACTGGAGCAAAAATAATGCAACTGCAACTGCTGAAATAACCAAGTCAAAATTTCTTTAGAAAAAATTTGGAATATTAACATTAATGAAGTTTCCTTATTCTTTTGACCACCATCTAACAAAATAATTATTACATTTGTTAGTTGGTACTGATACTGATCCTCTGGAATTATTATTTCAGTTTTTGGAAACATGTCAGCAAGCTCTCCACCCACATGCGATGTTTACCCAAGATATTGTTACCTTTCATAACTACAAAGATTTAAATTTCTCCGCGTAAATCGAAGTTTGTAAATATGTCAGTGAATGAATGACATTTCTTGGTATTTTCATGCATGAAACAAAAGTCCTCGTCAGTGCGCAGTTCGGAATGGAAACATTCGCCAGCAGTTCGTCAACAAACTGTGACAACAATTTGTTTACAAGACGCGTGTTTACCTCAGCGATCAATCTACGACGCTTCGCACACCAATCTCAGCCAGCATGCATGCTAATTCGCTGAATTTTATTCGATCTCGCCGCCCACGCGTGCTCGAATTGCATTTCGATGGTCGCAGAACAGGCAGGGGAATTTCCGCGATCTTGATATTTGATCGCCTCCCAGAGCAGACCCTCCTCCGCTCAGCACCCCGTCAAATACATCATGCGCTTCGATCGAAACGCAGCCAAAATATACTAGAATAGGACGCGCGCATTTGATTATTTCCCACGCACGCAAAAAATAAAACATCGACAACGACAATGAACGCACGTATGAGTTACCTGCAGCGATATTTGATTTTCTGCATATTGTTGCAACTGCTGCGCATTTGCCGCCCCCTCGTTCGTTGAATATGTCACTTATTGTGCGTTTCAACTGTTTCCACATTTCGCATTCTTATTTCGGTCTGTAAATAGAATTCAAAATCAAGTTCAATTCCGCATCGAATTCCACTACTAAGGTCGGCAATGCCAAGAAGATATTTCCTGAAAATCATATTTTCTTTGGTAGTTTGTGAATGAAGTAGTCTCATCTCGTTGCACTCACGTGGGGGTGTATCTCGATGATACTTGTTTAGGAAATGGGAATTTGAGGTCTTCGTTGGCATGATGTAAGTAGTGAACTGATAATATATCTTCTTTTTCAAAATACAAAAATACTCTTTCAGTTAAAAGTAAATAAAATAAAATTTCAACCATAGTAACTTTTCGAAGTCTTCACATTTTCTTATGTAATTTTATCTTACTTGAGCATGAAGTCTAGTACTTATTGATTGTAATGACGTACTTTAATCAACAAGTGGGAGAAATTAAAACTTTTTATTTTACAAATGAGAGAAATGTATGACCACTCACTAAATGAAGTGCTGATTACCAAGATTTCTAATAAATAAGTTTATAATATGCCAACTGATGATTTAATTACAACATTTGAAATGCATTTCTCACACTTCTAAAATAATCTACTATTATGTAATTTTTTACCTTTTCAATTCAAAACAAAGTAATTTCAGTAGATGTCTAATTATTGTAATTCCGACATGTTATGGAATGTTTTCCAAATGTTCGCTACTATATTTCCAGAGAATTAAATTTGTTTCTGTAGTGCAGGTTTTTAGAGGTTTTGTGCAATGTTTATGCAAATTTCAATGACGAATTCAATTGAAATATCCTTGAATTTTGGTTGTACTATAATAACATTGTCAGTGTAACAACTTATTAAACAATGTAATATTTTTGTCGCATTTTTTGATACCAATCGTCTTATAGCATCTAAAAACCACATAATTTTAAACTCGTTTAATATAAATCTGTACTTGTGCCAAAATGTCTTAGAAGATTCCAGTGTAAGGATATAGATTTTAGAATAAAATTCAAGACTCCCAAATAAATGTTTATTAATGCCAAGCATCGTTATTTATATATTAATTATTTAATTATTATATCAATTTCCAATTTAAATTAATTAGTTAATTAGTTAACTTCTCATAGATGTTAATTATCTTTCTTGTTATTTTCTTGAAATTGGAGACCAAAAATCCTCAAAATTAACTACCAAATATTTTTTGAAATCTAAAAACTCCATGAAGTGAACTGCCTACAAGTTATAGCAATTTATCAAATGTATTTCGTTGTTTTTATGCCCTGGATTATAAAATTATACAATATAATAAAATTTCCTTACTAACTGAGGAAGGGGATCAGATTTATATAATTGTTGGTTCAGTTATCAGTTTAATATAGATCAATAAATACAATAAATAAACATTTATACATCGACTACATATAAACAAAAATACATGGTACATTAAATATTCTTCATTTGGACTTATTACCTACGTTTTGGATTTGTTTAGTATACCATTCTGTTTTCCTTACTTTTACAATTTTTTTTTTTCGTTTAACACCTTTCTTACATTTGATTTTTTTCGGTCCCTTCGTGTTTACTCAATACAGCCATGAGTCTAAAAAGGAAACGAGCAATACTACAGTAAAAATATGTACTTGTCATTTGTACATAGGTACTTAGTATGCTGCAAATTTCTCTTCGTTAGCAGCCCATTATTTCAACATACACAAAGTATAAATATAGACATATTCCATATACATATTTGAATTCTGTTATAGTATACTGTCTTCCAGTGCTCTTTGCTTGAAACGTCTTGTACGCATATTTCCTTTTAGCAATGCGACGCCAATTGAAAAAGCACTGGAAATTATAACATTTATAAGTTATATCATTTGTAATAATTAACATTATACACATGTTTAATGGGGTTCTCCTCAACCTCCAGATGCGATTGTTTGTTATTATCATTCAATTATTGTTTCCTTATTGGGACTCTCATCGAACCTGCCGTTCGGTTCATCAACTACAGTCTCATCTTTTTTATATAGAAATTCATTTACAGTTTGGTGATGACTTCGAAAGCAGTCAAAACTTAATAACGAATTTTCATTATCAATTCAACGACTAAAAATGGAATTAATTAGGCGCACGCACGCACGCACTTTGATAGGCCAGCATTCAGTAGAATTGGGGCCAGTTATCAATCGGGTTTCGCCGTCTGGGGGCTAAAGTGCGTGCGCCAATGTGTGACTAGAAGAAACAAAAAAAAACCGCCGACATTCTGATCTGTGATAAGAAAAATGGGAATAGTAAGTACGGCGCAGTGAATTTTGATCGTACGTTTGCCAGCGTGCTTCCTTGTGTGGTTTTCCGTTGGGAGCTTTTGAGGGTACACGTAACGTCGAGAATCGTATAATCTTGTACAACAAATATCGTGGAGTTATTCGGCGATTACAGCGCCGCAATGAATGGAAGAGGGCACATCAAGTGGGTGGTCAAAAGAGAATGTTATGAAGTACGATTACAATTCTGACACAAACAACTGGAAGAAGTTGTTGGAGGAAGTATGTAGTTAGTTTTTGTCGGGTGTGGATGTGTAAGGGGGTGTGCGTTGATGAGAGAATACATTCAGGAAAGAGTGCAATTAGTGCACAGAGACGAGCTGAATGTGATTAATCATGCGAGCCTCCTCGGAGACGGCGGCGGCGGCAGCGGCGGCGGCGCGTTTGGCCGCTGCTGAGGTCGTATGATTGGTAAGGACCTCGGACAGCGAGCTGCTCTGCGTGTGCGTTGTCGTCGTCGTCGTGGTGGTTGTCATCGTGTAGTCCCGCGACTTCTTCTTGCGCCTCTTGCAATCGAGCCACTTCAATACCGGCAGATGACTGCAACATAGAATGCATCCCTTATAGACAAAATTCGGTCATGTTGGTTTTTTGGAAGGCATGTCTCAAAACACTACCATTTGCAACCTTGCTACCAAGACAACCCATCAACAGGATAACGCTGAAAATGTGTGACTTCACATCCTGCAGGTTATGGCTTTCCACCCCCATGGTAGGGTAGGTCCATAATTTGGTACTATCAACCCATGATTCCTTGCCTTCTGCTCTTCTATACCTTTCTTGGAGTGGAACTAGTCAATGGCATGTCGTACCTTAATACTTTGCAGAAGTGTGTCGAAAAGATGCAGTAGATGATCGGGTTCGCAGCGGAATTGAGTGGCGCCAGACTCTGCACGAACGTCGCGATGGCGATGTTCGTCTGCGTCTGCGGAATGTAGCCGAAGACTTGCAGCAAGTCGAAGATGATGTACGGACTCCAGCAGAGTATAAAAACTGAAACGCAGAGAAAAGAAGGTATATATTTTGCTGGATGCTCCCACGTTTCTTAACTTACCGCTTACTATAACTAGGGTAATTTTAACAGTCTTTACTTTGGCGCGTGGAATCAAGCCGCGGGAGCTGACACGTCGAGAATTATCGGATCCTGTAAGCAGAGCACGAAAAAGTAAAATCTTGTTGTATTCCCAGCATGGGAATGCCTATATATACGGGATGTTCTTGAATACTTCCAACAATCTACTACCAGAATAGAAATAGATTTCTGATAACGTGGTTCCATAAAAAAACCTTTGAAGTTGCCAATTTTAATGTCTCAAGTTATTTTAACAGGTGACTCCATGTTGGTACCATAAGAAAACTATGAAGTTACTATGATTTTCGAATAGTACCAACATGGATCTTCTGGAAGTCAAACTGTCAAAACCCCAAACATTCATGATGTTTTCATAATCAGGGTTCAATTGAATTTTCCAGAAGGCATGGTCATAAAAACCAAGTCTCAACCATTTCGAACAGTAATCGCGGTCGGGGTTACAATTCTGACTTTCATTGCTACCTTTTGTCAGCTGGTCCTTGATGGACCAGCCTTTATGAGCGACTGTAGTGTATTTTATACGCCCATAACGTCGCTATAAGTTTCTGGCTGAGTTCAAGTTCACCCTGTACACAATGAACGTTGGGGATTGAATGGGCATTCAGGTTCAAGGACTCACCTAAGTAACCTTTAGATTTGCTTTTAGTCATCGTCACGGAACTCTTTGACCAGATCGTCAGTATGATGAACGCGTAGCATCCAGCGATGATTGCCGCCGGTATGATGAAGAGCGACACCGAGACGAGGCACATGTACAGTTGCCAGTGCCACAGCTCGGGGAAATCGATCCAGCATTGTTGTTTGCCTGCGGGCCAAGGAAGTGTGCTGAATATTTTTCTGCGGTTGGCTTTTATTGCTTCGATATAATGCGTGCTATCAGCGAGCGCCGATTGTGGCGGAACGTGCGTTTGGCTGCTGGTAATGAAGGTGCGTTCCAATAACTTATCACAACTTGGGAATTGTCCCATTGGTCATTGGTCGCGTAAGTCAATACCAAATCAAACTTCACATATCAAAGCTTAGGGTCAATCTTGGGGTTCGCGAAAAATTAATAGGCTTACTTAATGCAACCTGACAATTTCTGTATTTTGCTCAGGATGTGTATAAGAGAACAACTTCGTTTTCAAAAACTTGATTGATGAGGCTATTACATGATGAAATTTATTATAAAACAATTAATTCAAAAAAGTTAAGTTGATTTGTTACACAGAATTGTGAAATATTGCGACTTTTGTTCAGCATACAGTGAATTCTGAAATTACTGATACTCTTTTCGGTTAATTATTTGTTTATTAATAATTTTTAGTTTATTGATGTCTTGAATGTAATTGGCTTTTTGTTTGAAAAATTCTGCTTTTAACTAACGCAGATTGCATCCTTTCATACGCACCAATTTCTTGGCTATAAAAATGAAATTTTGTTTTGTAATTCAAGTATATGAAATTGTACGGGAAATAATCCGCTTTGAATCTCTTCAAGAACTTGCAACAATGAGAAGATATTTGAAACTAATGGTCAGTTATTTGTCCACAGAATTTTGGAAAAACTGATTTCCAGAAAAATGCATTATTCTTGTAGTCAAAAGTCAAAAATGATCGTGTGGAAATGAATGATAAATCTTCCTTTAAACCGAATACTTGACTTCAAAGTTCAAGTCAAGTTCAAGATATATGGAGAAATATAAATTTTGTTGAAAAATATTTACATTCACTTTCTATGTGTATGAAAGTGACATCTATAAATTCAGTGAGTATTGTCAATATCCTAGGTTCACTAGAACCAAAGAACATTTTAGAATTGTCTCTCAATCATTGATACATCTTCCCACCAAATATGCTCATTCTTATCCAAACACTTATAGTTTGTTATGCCCTGTTATTCTATGTTAAACTTTGTTATGTCACGAGATAGTGCCGTTAATTTTGAAAATTGAAATTTGAATACGAATCGCATTAGCGAGATTGATTTCTCGCCGTTCGAGCGAAGGGCCATTCATCTCGTTGGCGGTTTGTTTTCGTACGTCCGAAGTCGTAAATGCCAGCACGCGAAAACCTCTCGTATCGTTTCGGCGGATTTTCTATTTTAATTAAATTACCTCCGCCACACACAGCTCGTATCAATATTTGACTAACGCCGACGTATTAGCAGATTGTACGCGAACGGATTATCCGATTCCGGGCCGAAAAACTTTCATCTACTCGCTGGCTCGCAATTAGAGACGGCGGGGTGTTGCGCATGCAAATCCCCCGAAAAGTGGAACAAAGAGCACGCGCTCAAGGGCACGAAGATTTTTATCGCGCGCGAAGTGTTTAGTGGCAACGCCAGCGCGGTGATAAAAGATAAAGCACTGTCGCTCATCGGGCCCTATATTCGGGCCGGGCGCTTTTATTTGCCAAAGCAATAAATTAAATGAAATACAACTCGTAAATTGCGGCGGCGCGCACTAAATTTTATTAAGCATTACGAGTTATAATTGCTAGGCTTACAATTAAATTTATTTGTTTTTTTCTTCTTGTGTGTCAGTGTTGTTCGCTTCCTTCTTTCGCTTTATTGCTTCGTACCTCATTTGAATTTTCGCGGATTGCTAGCTCGTATGAACGCTTCAGAATGGTGGAATTATTTTTGGCAAGTTGTCTGCGACACGAAAGTTGGATTTTAGTTTTATCAAAATTGTTGCCATCCTCGATGGATTGAACAAAGTTCGAAATCAAATGATTATGTTACTCACCTTGAATGGATTTTTCTTCATACAGGATCAATATCGGTGTGGAGAAAATGATGCTGCACAACCAAGCGGCAATTATCAGGCATTTAGCGCGTTTCCCTGGAATGTAAAAAAATTATGCAAGATGTACATAAATGATAGGCAACCAAATTAGCAAATTGTTCTCGAAACTTATGTTTAGATGAGTTTAATTATTTTACTCAGTCATAAATTAAACAGATACAAATAATGACATTTGATGAGTCAATTCAAAAGAAATCCAAAAGACATTACTTTCTGTTTCGGACAATCCGAAGGAGTCTCTCATTTGTATAATTTTATCAAGTAGAAATGGTTGTTTAGGCTGTGGCTGGTTATGTAATCGAAATAAATGACTGGACGAACAAACCCAGGGAGATGTCGCCTTAGTTTCCGCGTGCGTTCCACGCAACGAGATAAGATAAATGACGCGCGGACTAACGATCATACGAGACGCGACGCTTGATGATTAATTAAACGCATTGCAATAAAGTAGTTGCCCACGTGAAGCTAATTAGTAGCATTTTGTTGAACTTTTCGGCGTTTTTCCTAAGAATGCGGCATTCTAATTGTAGCATCTAGTTTGCATATGGTAGGGAACTTACAACTTCCGGAGAATTTCATGGGATGCCGGATGGCGTCGTAGCGGTCGATACTCAATGCGACGAGCACGTAGGTCGAGCCATAGGTGACAACCACCTGTAATCAAAATCAAATTACTGTCTCTGACTAGGAGTTTGCAATGATCAACCAAAATCGAACCATGACCCTGGGTCCTTGAACTTGATCGGTGATTTTCAAGCAGACATACGTAAAATTTGACTTGGATGGCGATGGAAGGGAACTGATTTGTGTATTTTTTCCTAAGTAGATTAACTTCTTCTTACAACCTCTTAAGGGGTTTCATGGGTTTCATGAGTGATAAAAAGGCCCATTTTTTTACACGTAAGAAATAAAATAATCATGCCTCAAAGGTACACATTTGTAAAACAATTTTTGAAATTTTCAAAGAAATACATTCAAAACTCCGCAATTCTGACGTCATTTCCCGTGAACACTTGGAAAAAAGGTGTTTTCGCGTTGTCAGCAGAATTCCTGATAGGATTATCAGATGTGAAAAATAAAAAAATCACTTTCTAGTTAAGAACATAAACTAGAACTTGGACGAACAACAAAAGAAAAAGGCGAAAATTCAATTTTTGGCAGACATTTAAAAAAAATTGAAATTTTGCTCAAATTTCCAAGTTGTAATTGAAATAAAATAATATTCAACGTTCAACATCTCATAAATAGTATTTCTAATGCTTTTGGCGATCAAGATCGGTTGAACAATGTTCGAGAATTTTTGACAACCGATTTTGAAAACACATTTTCGAAGACTTGACCATGTGCACATACATTGCCCAAACTATGAAACTTTTAGTTGGATCGACTTGAAATTTTTGCATAATTTTCACAAGATGAGATAAAAATTAATAAGGCAATAAAAAAATCAATTATTTGAAAGCAAAAGCAAAATTTTACACTTTATTCTATTCTCGAATCGTTGTCTGATGAAAATTATAATTTCAAAATTTTCTAGTGTCACTTCCTCTCACTTCCCGTATGGCAGCAAAAATTTTATGACAACTTTATCTTAAGTGTGAACTGATGAATGATTATGTTAAATTTGGCCAACAAGAATAAATCGAGAAAATCTATGTCAGGAACAGGCTACAAGTGGTCGAGCGCAGGGCACATCGAAAGAATGCTTCGACTTTGATTCGGATCGATTGGATTGAAAACTTCGCTGGCGCGTGTTTTAATTGAGCGGAAGTAATGCGATCGGCTGGTTACCAATGATTCGATTAACTCGCGTGTACAACTCGGCCAAGTGCTGATGTTACCGCACTTGTTTATGGGACGACATCTCATCTGAGGCAGTTTCATTGTCTTACCCCAGTTTTCGATATGACTTCTTGAAACTTCATTGAAACTCAATTCAATGAATACAGAGTTGGAATATGAGATCGGGGATAAGGGAGACTGATGCATATTTTGAATTATGCTGATTGTGAGTTTTATGTAATAGGAAAATGATACAAAGTGACATAAGCCCACAGAAGAAAAAAAAAATAAAAACTGGGAGGAAATTGAATTAACTGGATAGAAGAATGTATATCATTCCGTTTTCCGCTTTCGTAATCCTTCTAGATTTATAATGAGATTTCTAGATACATGCAAGTATTTGTATTTTTCTAACAAAGCATACTTTGACATTTGTTTGTTATCTTGCATGGTGGAATTTCCTACCTCTTGCATTTTCTTTCTGCTCCCGTTCGATTGAAAATTAAGCTTGAGAAAACCCGATGAGTTTTCCATGAATGACGATTATTCCCTGGAATTGAATGAATAAATTAAGAAATTGATACATACCTGTAGGAATTTGACGAGTTTGCATACGAAATTGCCGGCATTCCATGAAATTGTCATCCGCCAGATGATATCGGTGAGGACGCTGATTAAACCAACCAAGAGATCTGTGAAAATTCATTAATTTTTACTTACGAAACAATTTCTAAAAGCACGACGTTTGTAACCTGATAGAGCCAAATGACTGATAAAGAAATTCATGCGAGATTTGCGTGATTTAGTACTATAGAGGGTGACGAGGACTCCAAAATTTCCAGCTACGATGACAATGAGAAGGATCCACAAGACTGTAAACTGTTCAGCCTGAAAAAAAAAACAATTATGCATGAGATTATGTGCTTTTGTCGCTGGATAGTTAGAATTTTTGCAATTGATAAAAATCTGTGTCAGAAAACGTACAATTAATCATGAATTAATTTTGATTTCAATTTTGCTGCTTGGAGCTGACGAACTTGTAAACTAATTAATTGTTAGCCGAGTGAAAATCGACGTTCAAACTTGTACGTGTTCACCGTTAGAAGATCGAAGTTTCTGGCAAACTTTGACCTTTCTTTGTGTTTTCGATATTTCTTGCTTCTATGCCCTGAATTCGCTCTCGTCCTTTACCTCAAGCGATCATTCAAACGTAGTGTTTTAATATTTCGCCTTTCATATGTTCGTAGCGCGTCGAAAAAATGGGAAAAGCAGTGTCGACCTTCGGGTCCGGCATGCATACGGCAAGTGGTTGATGCTTGAGAAAATATGCTCGAAACAGTAGCGAAAAGAAACAAGTAAGCGATATGAAGCAACAATTCTTTAACGTCCGCCGCACGCGCCCCCGCTTGGGTTATCAGCGCGGCAAGAAGCATCGCTACCGTTGCCGGTCCGCACGCTGGTAACGTTGGCGGCGATAGTGGCGGCGGCGGCGACGACGGTGGCGGTGGTGGAGGCGGCGGTGGCAGCGGTGGTGACGGCGTTGTCGACACGCAATGAGACGCACCATTGAAACGAAAATGCGCGCACACATAATGCGCGTCCCCCGGCAATAAAAACCAACGCGCGAAAGCATTTTATCTTTCAACGACCTTTGGGCTATAGGTCAACGCACACATTTTGAAACCAAAATTTCGATGATGTCCGACACCAGCCAGACGTGGTCGTCAAGTCTCTCGATGAGCGTGCCCTCCTCTCGGCTGGCCGCACAACTGCTCATTAAATCAATATAATTGCATGGCGCAATTGTCGTTTCCTATTCTTTCCCGGTAATATCTATAATTAGTTGGAAAGGAATTGAGACTAGGTGCACGGGCAACGAACACAAAACGATTTGTGAGCTGCTTATTCTCTCATTTCCACAAGAACCATTGATATGGTTCACGTGGATACGACACGATTTTTCTAATTGCTTCTGGGACAAATCAGCATTATACTATTCCAAAAATAAATGAGTTTTTTCGCAACAAAAACTCTAATTCTGAATGTCTTGCTCTGGTTTGTGCATAAGGGTTTTCATAGGGCATCATCTAGTGACACGGGTTGTGACAACGGAAATAATCTTTGCTGTTCATAATGTTTTGTAATAATTGTCAGAATTTCATTGGTCATTCAATTGGTAATTTCGATGATTAGCAGTGTAATCTGAGAGTTTTTGCAAAATCGTTTACATGAAAATTTGGCTATTTTTTATCAGAAAATTAAAATTTATTCAGGGAGTGTTATTTGATGATAAATAAATTGCAATTTTATGACTTCTTATTATTCGGTTACTTATCCTTCAATAAGCTGTGAACCAGTGGATAATTTTTCATAGAGTCGATCAAAATTAATACATGATACATAAATTCACTTTTTGTTAACTTTTTTATTGCCTTTTTTGGCAAAATACTGTTACGCAAAGTAATCAGACAAAGGAAAATATTTGAAATTCTACTGTTTGCAAAATATGCTTTATATCAAAATTAATAGCTCCAAGTGATTCAATTGATAATACTTCATGTAAATACGGTTATTTCTAAATTCACATGATAAAATTACCGCGAAATTTGTGTTATTCCAATCGTAATTTCTCTTCGTAGAAGGTTCATCTGGATTTAAAATATATTCGAAAGCATACTTTCTGTACTTGAAAATTAATTACCATAAAAAGATAATAATCGTTAATTTGGGTTCCGTTATTCTTTTGTTTTTGCTTTTAATTAAATTTTTATCGGTTTACTTTCATTTTGCAACTGTGTCGAATAGTGTAAATTAAAGTCTCTCTAATGGTTCCTTCGCTCTATTTGATTTTCTCTCAATTTACCTTCATTTTTGGGCGGTTTTTTAATTTTTGTCAAATGTCAGATTTCTAAAATTAAAATATTAACCGGAATGTTTCAAGTTTTGCTTTAGGCCAATTTATGTTCATTCTTGAACATAGGCCTTCTTATTTGCGAAGTCATTTGACCACAATTTTCCACAGCTGTCCAGACGAACCCGAAATACTGAAGGAAGATTTTCGTTCTTTTGCAATACTTTCTAATTAACGGTACTTAAAGATAATTGTCTTTTGTGTATCTATCAGAGAAGTGCAAGAATTTCTCGTCTTTGTCTTGCCAGAACCTGGTTGAAAATCAGATCAGCAGACAACAACGTTAATCACAATTTTAGGTACTATTTTTAAAATAAAGACTAAAAAAATTCTAAATATTAATGGATAAATTGATAATTTAAAATATCGTTGGAATATCTACCAAAACATGTAGTTTTCTTGAATAACTTTCAAACTTTAAGTCGACACTAAAACTAGTTTTTAATTTGATAAAAACTCAGGATAATTGTTTAATAATATTTTATTGTGTTAAGCGAAATATGCAAAGAAGAAGCTTTTTGATTAGTTAACAAGAGGAGACACATTCCCAATAATTATTTTTTTTATTTTTGTAATTTAATGATAACCTTTGAATCCTTGTTTTAATTGAAAAAAATATTTCGTTGCTATTTCAAGGTTGTGTTCAATTAATTTGCAATTTATGCCATGAGAAATAACAGATTTTTCATTTTAATATTTATTTTTGACATCAATTGGTGAAAACGCCATTAAATGACAACTTCCAAACAGCCTATCATGAACTAATTAAGCTATATTCTAAATAAAGTGCATTTTTTACTGACAATGAGTTCTCCTGAAGATACAAAAATCTATTTATCACTATAATCATATTTGACTTGGAAACGAAACAAAACTTTAAACGCATGTATGTAATGTAACATTTTGCTGGTTTATCGGTTCAATTCATTATAATGCTTAATAGCGTGGTTATTAATGGATTCTTGATTGTCGCCTCGGAAACAGTAAATAATAGAATACTTGTATCTAAATCTGGACGTGAACATTTCACGCGCAGCCTAAGAATATCCCACCGCGTTATAAATAGCATCGCTCCTTTTTCAAGATTGAGTCCTCATTTTTACCGATCTAACAATTCGCATGCAATTTACGAGCCGATTCGTCTTGCGCGTTGGAAGCGCGCACACCGTTTACCGCTGGGTGTCAGACCATCATAAATCAGCCCCGTTGGACCGATTATTATTAACACCAGCACGCCGCCGCCTCGATCGCACGTTGCTATCAACTCGAAGTGCGCGCACATAAATAAGATACACCGCACCACTATCAATTATGATAATGTTGCGGCGAAGACGACGTCGCTGTCGAAATGGACCGCTTCCGGCGAAACGCTTCCAGCGCGTTATCACTGCTGTTTGATACGCGTACGTCGCGCATTCCTCAGTGAAGTGAGCACATGTCGCGCTAGATGGCAACAAGTGTTCTGATTCGACAGCGCATGTTGATCGTACTTAGCGCAACTTGCTTAAAAGATTGCGGTTGATACTTTATTGCAGTTGACTTACGTGTTTATCGAACTACTGGGCTGAAAAATTAGCACCATCACAAGTAATGGTACATGTTGATTTGTTGATGGTTGGATCACCCCATTAATTCGTCATTGCTAATATAAAAAGTTTTTCTGTTGCCAGCAAGGAGAGTAGTATACCTCATATCATGTGAACATTGAGTCATAATAAAAGTTAAATAATGTTTTTGATTGTCTCAAAGTAAAGTTTAACACTATTCATCATCTAATTAACACATCCATATGAACATATTTTGACTAAAATACCATCTATATTTCCCTTGATGCAGGAGGCAGATCATCTCAATTCAGGCCCATATTTGGACACTTGCAAATTAGTAGCTTTTGAGTAGCAACTCTTCGGATTAATGAGCTTGTTAATAAATTACACCCAGAGCCTGTAATTATTTGAGTCACGCGTTCGCCTTTGGCTCATGTTCCTTGCTGTCGGGAACTGACACTAATATCATTCCATATTGCAAATATATTTTATCGACTGTTCGACCATTTCGAAAGTGATGTCAATCCATTTTAGGGAAAAAGTCTAGCATGTGAATAATTTAGCAGGATCATTAAATTCATTTGCTGTTCAAAATTTCATAAAATGCTTGTATGTTTTGATACATTTACAATTCATCGTTGCATTCTCCTTATATGGATATTTATTTTGAAATAAAAGAGTGTCCTGCATGTAGTCATGAATATGATTACAGAATCCTTCGTTCACAATAAAATACTGCACGCATTGGCTAAGAAATAGAAAGAAAAAAAAAACGGCGTGCATATGTCATTTCGAAATTCATCATTTATTCGGATTTAAAGATAAAATAAGTAAGCATCTCTGGAGTTGAACATTTTCGCTGTCTGGACTCTGGATTTCCATCATCCAAAAATGAGTTTAATTACGAAATGCAAAAATGACTTTAGAAAAATCGCCAATTGACATTTTGAACTAAAGTAAATATTGAATTTAATATCCATAATTGACATTTTGAACCAAAGCCAATAATAAATATTGGCCTCAGTACGTCATCTTCGTTCAACAGAATCATTTCCTTAAAATTGAATACACATTTACGAATTTTTATTGTATTATGATTTTCGACTGCTAGAATATGCAGATTACTTGCTTATAAAAAAAAAACCATTTTCTAGCTATAAATATTTCCCCTTTTGGTATTTTATTTCCAAGTGATATTATTGAGAGAAAAAAACATTGATGTACAGTTATTTGAATTTCGATTTTGTAGCGATATGTAAACTCATGCCTAGTTAATAATGGAAAATATTAACTTGAATTTAATTAGAAGTTGACTGTAACAAAGTGGAATTATTCAGCAACAAACAATATCCAGTTCGGCTTACAATGGATCAGCAAACAGCTCAAATATTTCATGTTTACGAAATAGTGATATTAGAAACTAATATATTAGCATTACAATAGCAAGAAATCCTTTATTTAACTTAGATTGGTTACAAAATAAGACAGTATATTTTCAATTGCAAAAAAAATCACTTTCAATAAACCGATATGTAAATCTACGATGATAGAAGTTAATGAAATCATTACAGTGACTATTCAAGAACAAAATATCCACGCTTACAGGAGTCTTGGATAATAATTTATCAGATAAAAATATCATGCGAATAAGTTCAACTGAAGCCAGGCACTTTTCCATTAACAAAATAATATTTCTAATAACAGTACTTTGACAAAATTAATTAATGCGGTTTTAATTTACAGTCTCGTGAGCTTCTCGTGCATCTTATGACTTGAATGACAATATGACTAATAATAAGTAAGGAACACGCGTATTTGGTGATTTCTGTCGTTGTTACACGATGAACACGAGGAGCTTGTTAATTAAAATTAAAGATGATATATATTAGTCTAGTTAGTAGCTGTTTTTCCATTTTATCTGCTTATTGTCAGCCGGACGAGAATAGAGTGTTTTACAATCCAAATAAACCATTGTGTTTCAATCTTGATTCAAATTTGATTTAATTTGACGTGTACTTGACATGTTTTCAATTAGAATTTCTTCGACCATTAGTGAACATTAATAACGTTAATTTTCGATGTTTCTTCCTGGTTGAATATAATTTTTGAAGTGAAAACTTTTGTGAAAAAAAATATAGGGAGTGAATTCGGGTAAATTCGGTCCAGAGAGATCATGATCTATCAGTAGCATTCAGGGCTAGATTTGATTATGTCAGATGAATCGATTGAAATGACAACAAAATAAACATATGAAACAATTGACCGATTATTTCATTTTTCATAGTTAAGTGCCACCCCCGGTCATTTCACAACTTTTCTACTCACAATATGTTAAGCATCTTAGTGTTATTAGTTTATATTCCAAATTTGGTGGAAATCGGTCGAGCCGTTTGCGAGAAAATCGCGTTTGAACTAAGAAAAATTAATTCTTATTTATAAACATTAATAATTTATGAACAAATTGATTCCCGATATTGCCCATGTGATAAATACGTCTATGAGTATATAATAAACAATCACTGAAAATTTGAAAGCATTTGGATCATTAGTTTCGGAGATATTAATGAAAATGTAAAAAGAGAACTGGTTCGTTTCGAATGACCTTGTTAGTCATCGAAACTCGACGCGAACATCGACGCGAGAAACTGCTGAATAATAAGACTAATAACAGATGTGCGTCTC
>JARJDZ010007822.1:0-42152 GCA_030264555.1 Aleochara sp. GC000083
AATTTGGAACCAAATTGTAGGTCTCAACGAGTACTTTCCAAAAATGTATGGGTTCATGCCCTTTTGGCACTTTGGAGCGCAGAAATCGCGTTCGAAGAAAAAAATTTAAAAAAAAGTTTGTAGCGATAAAAATGATATGAAACTCTTAAAATCGCTCGAGTTTTCAAAAATTTTCATAACTCCGGAACTTATGGACCGATTTGGATGATTCAAAGGACATTAATAGTATTTTGACGAAAAAATTATATTGGTCATGGTCCCGAAACCCTGCAGGAATCGGAAATATCCGAACTTGAAAAATGAGATTCCATAAATGAAAAATTTTCACTTTTTTGCTCTTTCAGCGGCGAATAATTTTAAATAAATTAATGAGAAATTCAAAGAACTTCAAATCGTTATTCTGAAAGGATTACATCTTCAAAAATATTAAATTTTAAATAAAAATATTTCAACACTCAAAAAAATACATTTTTTAATAGTAATATTGAAAAAATTGGACAACCCTTAAGCATCCACGAACTCGACACAAAACCCCGAGAAAGCCTCCAGATTGTTGAAGACTGGAGGCGGCAGAAAAGGGATGAAGAGGAATCGAGGAAGCAATATTACACTCGCGTTGCGAATTGATGAACAAATTCCTATTAAATCCGAGAGCCCAGAAAGTCTTCGCTTACTCGAGGAAAATGGGGGGCGTTTTTATATTGAATAACTTTCGAGAAAAAGCGATTTTAAAAGTGTAGCCGCCATCGCCGTCGCCGCCGCCGCCGCCGCCAGCTGGGATGGATTAAGTTTACAGCCTTGCCGCGACGCGCTCCTTTCTCGCCTTCTCCCCCGTCGAATATTGGCAAAACAGCCGCCCCCAGCCACCCACCCACCTCAACCACCCGCCTCAACCACCCACCCACCACACGAAACGACCCGCTCGGCTCGTTATTGCCGCACGAAACGCGCTTCATAATAATGCGCCCCCACGCATATTATGTACATAAATACGTACATAACAGTTAGGAAACTTTTTTTTTCTTCGTCGGGGGCGGCGACGGTGGCGGCGGTAATAAAAATATGTAAGTGTCCTTCTCCCCCTGCGGCGCAATATTGGTAATAATGGTGGCAACGCGCAATATGCGCCACGTGAACCCGAGGGGCGGTCGGGAGAGAACCCACCCCCAAAAACAGAAATGGTTTGAGCACGTCATATTTTTCTAACGAGCCTCCTAAGCCGCGATTAATTTGTTTGCGTTCCGTGGTTAATGCACGAACAATTAGTGACTTCGGTGCACTCTGTCCGCGAGGGGGCGTCCCTTGACACTGCCACGTCATCCTGTAAACCACCCCCATGAATCCTTCCCTGAAAAATATCAACTTTCCCTTCCCGCATGTCAAATCGTAATTGAAATCTGTTATCATTTGTCATTTTTATTTGTTTTGACAGCGTTTAAAGTACCTACAGACACCGATTAGGATTTCATGGCTCCATTACTAATACACCGATGAAATTAATTATCAATGCCTTGAAAGAACCCCTTCCAACTCGATTAACTTAATCAGAAAACGCGTCATTTTCATGTCAGACATCCGCATCTCATGGGGATTCTTCCTCAGTCTTCTTCCAGGGGTGCAATTTCCGTAATTGTCCTTCGGAACCGAGGTCCATAAAACAGTAACGTGCGTGGTGGCGAAGAATTGGACAACAACAACAACAACCGGTTGTAATTTCATTAAAGCAATCAATTAAGTGAAAAGCTACCAACTGCCCCCGATGCTTTCGTCTCCTCTGGACGGGTCACCTGAAAGTATCCAGGGTTCTTCATTAAGGGAAGAGAGCCCTCTCTGCCGCACGTTCATCGAGGTTCGTGTGGTCATCAAATCGGAGCTCATTTTGCTTGAAACAATCAACTCCGATGATAATTGATTCAATTGAGGGCTTTCATTGCGCAGACCTGAGAGGGCAATCAAAAACCAGAATGGGTAAGGTTAAAAAGAGAAGCTTTTAGTCGTTGATGTGCGTGAGTCCTTCTGGGTTCGTGCACCGTGATTACCATTGTGTTTCAATTGCATCATCAAAGCTTATAAAAAAGCGAAATGTAACTATTTCGAACACGAATGTCTCATGGGAGGTTTGAGTGCTTGTTTCACTTTGTACTTGGTTAATTATTGTTTTTGGAAGGTCTACATATAATATCCATGGCATATGTTAGCAGTTACTTTCTATTCTTTTGAAGAATAGATCTAAAATAGGTTGATTCACATTTAAATGTTGCCTATTTTCTGTTAGCTGCTTCTCAGTAACTGGAGGACCTATAAAAATGATTCAGACATCATTTTATTGCAAATTTAATGTATTTTCAAATGACGTTAAGGAATTTGCAAAATTCCTACCGGAAAAGCTATTGGTATTGTCGTCAAGTAAATTTGACACAGTGGTCATAATTAGTTATTCCTTTATGTGGTATCTCGGAACCGGGAGACCGATTCCAATAAGTCAGACCTTATTTTATAGGTAATTTAATGTACTTTCGATTGGCGTTTAGACATTTGCATCTAGAAATGCTATTGGCCTTGTTGTCAATCTGTCCTAAAATGATAATTTTTACTACTCGTTTTCTCATTAAAATATTGTCTATTTTCTCTTAGCTGTTTCTCAGTAACTGGATGACATAAGAAAATGATTCAATCATCATTTTATTGCAAACTTAATGTACTTTCAAATGACGCTATGGGATATGCAAAATTCCTACCAGAAATTCTATTGGTATTGTCGTCAATATAATTTGACTTAGTGATCGTAATTACTTATTCATGTATGCGTCATCTCGGAACCGGAAGTCCGAGTCTAATAATTCAGACCTTATTTTATAGGTAATTTAGTGTACTTTCGATTGCCGTTTTGACATTTGCAAAATTCCATCTAGAAATGCTATTGGCCTTGTCGTCAATCTGTCCTAAAATGATAATTTTTATTACTCGTTTTCTCATTAAAATATTGTCTATTTTCTGTTAGCTTTTGCTCAGTAACTGGAGGACCAATATAAATGATTCAGACATCATTTTATTGCAAATTTAATGTACTTTCAAACGACGCTAAGGGATTTGCAAAATTCCTACCAGAAATGCTATTGGTATTGTCGTCAATTTAATTTGACTTAGTAAACATAATTACTTATTCATGTATGCGTTATCTCGGAACCGCAAGTCCGATTCTAATAAATAAGACCTTATTTTATAGGTAATTTAATGTACTTTCAATTGCCGTTTAGACATTTGCAAAATTCCATCTAGAAATGCTATTGGTATTGTCGTCAATCTGGCCTAAAATGATCATTTTTTATCATTTGTTTTCCCATTTAAATGTTGTCTATTTTCTTTTAGATTTTTCTCAGTAACTGGAGGACCTATAAAAAGGATTCAGACATGATTTTATTGCAAATTTAACGTACTTTCAAATGACGTTAAGGGATTTGCAAAATTCCGACCAGAAATGCTATTGGTATTGTCGTCAAATTAATTTGTCATAGCGATCATAATTACTTATTCCTTTATGTGTCATCTCGGGACCGGAAATCCGATTCTAATAAATCAGACCTTATTTTATAGGTAATTTAATGTACTTTCGATTGCCGCTTAGACATTTGCAAAATTCCATCTAGAAATGCTATTGGCCTTGTCGTCAATCTGTCCTAAAATGATCATTTTTTATCACTTGTTTTCCCATTTAAATGTTGTCTATTTTCTTTTAGCTTTTTCTCAGTAACTGGAGGACCTATAAAAAGGATTCAGACATCATATTATTGCAAATTTAACGTACTTTCAAATGACATTAAGGGATTTGCAAAATTCCTACCAGAAATGCTATTGTTATTGTCGTCAATTTAATTTGACATAGTGATCATAACTACTTATTTCTTTTAGTGTTATTTTAGAACCGGAAGTCCAATTCTAATAATTAAGACCTTCTTTTCAGTTAGGCATTTGCAAATTCTATCTAGAATTCCCTTTTCCACTCAAATCTTTTCTATTTTCTGTCAATTATTTCTCAGTAACTGATGTAACTTCCAACTTGTTTGTAAATATTTTTTTCTGATTAATTGCTCGATTGGAACATTACACGCATTAGTGGTCGCACTCACAGCGGCCATTAGGGCGCTCGTAATTCATGTAATCATTGCTGGCATGCGTAATCAACGAATAGTGTGGTAAATGAGGCCGAAATTGTTATAATAGCGCAATGAGCAGCCACTCGAACCAGCGTTTAAGACACGTTTATCTACTGCAATGAATGAACGCGCGCATAGAATTCATAAATGTCCTTCCTTCCTTCCTCCAAAACGCGCATTATTTCGACAATTGGACAATTTGTCCAACAACAAAACGACGCAATAGAATAAAAAGCGAGGAAATCGCACGTCGTAATGAAATCGTCGAAACTGAAATTCACTTTTTGTTACATAATTTCCTCCAAGCATTCAAATTTAATTTGAAGTCTTTCTATTGTCATGACGTAAGAGCCGAAGAAAGAAGCATGCTTCATGTAAGCTTTGCGGGTGGCTCAACCACATGCAGCACTCCCGAGGAATTGTGTCTTCGACGGCACATCGTCGATGATTACAGCTCTCATTCCGGTGTCAATTAGCCAGGTCTGTCATTACGCATTGATACCGATGTAATCTTCGACCCTGCGCCAACCAACACGTTCACAATCCATCTTTTCAATTCCTCGAGCTTCGTGCGCCAATAATAACATCTCCGAAAGGTTCTGTTTCCACCAAATTAAATCCTGCGCGCCGCAAAAACCAGAGAATATCAAAGCGTCGTTTGATTGCGGTCGTAATGTCGCCTCGTTAAAAACCACACTCTTCGAGACATTGTTGAAAACGAAGTGGAAGATGACAACAAGGACCCTTTTTGGTCGCCCTTCTTGTACACTCTCATCGACATTAATTTAACAACTTAATCAGTTTTATTACCGACGAAGAGTGCACCAACACATTTTGATATCTCCTCATAAAATCCTTGCAGGAATTCTTCAATCGGCCAATCATTTGATCGATGGAAGAACGGCCATCTTTGAAAACTCGTGTTTTGATTGGCGTCCAAAATCACAGCTAACAGGGAAGAAAAAAAACGAATTAGTTTAATAGCAACTTGGGGAGCGATTCGCCATAAAAATTCAGGTCGGTTTGAGGGAGCGCGTGTCGCAATCGTCCGAAGAATCGCGCACGCCATTTTGGCGTATTTCTCCTTTGTTTCCCTTCGCCGCGATCGTTGACGACTCGCGAATAAAAATTCGCGACAACACGTCCCCATTTCAACCCCCTTTTTTCTTGCCTTTCTTTTTCATGAGTTCTTTGTTTCTTCAGGGCGGATTTTGTGTATTCGTTTATGGTGCGCACTTATTCGAGCAACCGTATTGCATGGGTAAATGTTGCGGAACTAATATTCGCATTTTGTGGAGTAATTAACTTTTTCGTTGTTGTACAAAAGAACAAAAGAAATCCTCCTTAAAATCACAAACGAGTGAATCAATACTGAAACATTTTTTCTATCCATTCTTCCTGTCAATTTATTTTCAAGTGTGTGACTGGATTTCCCACGGGACCATTCTTTAATTTATCGCCTTATAACCAGGGCTTAAATTCCTATATGTTTCTTATCAGTACCCTCCAAAAATCATCCCCTAAATTTCAAGAACATCCTATAAGAAATTTTCATGTGTGATTGTAATTTTACAATCTTGAAGTTTTTTGATATCAAATTTGAATGTTTTAAACTGTTACCAAAGAAGAAGTGTATGAAAGAATGAAATTTGGAGGTTTGGACGGGTTCTCTCGGCACCTGCAGACCTCCTACAGAGTGTCATCAAGAGTCATCCACCACACAATCATATCATTTCTTCAGAATCTTCCCTCATGGTTTACTATCTCGAATCATCCATCGTGGACTAATATTTTTCTTCAAAATTTTCGGGCATTAATCTGGACCACCCGCCAGTCAAAAATACACACTTAATCAAATTGCAATTCAGAATCGAGAATTATTTATTGGAAGAATTACTTCTTTGAGAAATGATGACAACATGATTCTTTTGTCACTGCAAGAATGAAAGTTTTGACTTTCAATTTTTCCTATAAGCTTTCTCATTCATATTTTCATGGGAAAATGATTGAAAACTATTATGCCTTTTGCATTTCCACTTCTTGTCATTCATTTTCTATCAATCATCATATAATAAGAAGACATTGAATTCAAAAAGATGTATTTTATTTTATGTATTTTTAGTTTTTGTGGGTGCAACAAAAAATATGTCTCTAAATAGGAAAGCAAACTATAAATTGATGTATTTTGGAAAATTAATGTTCTTTGTCATATTTGGAACCGAAATTACAAACTTTACAAACTTTACAAACTTGTAATTACGTATCCAGGTATAGAATGTCATAATTACAGTCATTGGAATCATCAAAAATGGTATCATTCTATTTTCGACTTTGAACTTTTACCGCAGCAATTTCGCAAATTCTAATTACGAATCAACTGCAACATAATTGCATACGGTCATGCATTTCTTAGCAAATTTCCTTAACATTTTTTCAACATTGAAATTCGCCTGAAATCAATGAGGAAGAAGCGCACGTTTCGCCGAAGAAACTCCAATAAATCATCCATCAGCAATAAATAATCGTCGCCGGCATTTCACTCAGCAATTGCATCAATTTCTTCATCCATCCATCCTCATCCTCATTGCTAATCATTCATATTCCTGCGAGCATCTTCGACGGGTTTTTCGCGGGATGCAAATCGCACGCCTCGAACCAGCACGAATGCTTTATCGCAATCACATTCAACGATTTATTTATTTATTTGTTGCGGCTGCACTGCCCACAATATGGCGGTACGTGCGGCGTAATAAAATCGAAATAAAATTTAATGTCGTGCTGATAACCGTACGAACGTACACTCCAAATGCCTGCATCGTTGTAATAATGATAACGTTTGATGATGCCCCATGTAATGAGTTTGTAATGTGTTCATAAGTTGTTATCATTCACACGAAATATTAGAGGGATTTGATAAGCAATTATTTTGTTGTTTGTGACGTTGCGATGCAAGAATGAATGTTGTGTTATTGTTTACAACTTTTTTCTGGTAAAATTTAAGTTTTGTTATCACTGGCGACATCCATCGATGTTATAAGGAAATGGGATTTGAAATTTATAAAGTTTGTGGACTTCTAGCGCCGACCAACGACAAATAGGCAAAGCTTAAGTTTGAAAAATTAATTTATTTGTATTTTGTTTATATTTTGGTCATTGTTTAATGGTCTGGTTGGATTTTATTGAAGAAAATTTAAAAATTTTTAAAGAAAAAGTTGATTTATTAATTTTTGAAACATCTAGCGCCGACCAACGACAAAAAGCAAAAGTTTTGATACCAAAAAATCAATAAATCTATTTTGTTTATATATTTATCATTTTTCAATGATTTCTTCGTATAAAACCAAGTAAAAATTAACAAATTTTCAACAATAAGTAAATTAATTATTTCCAAAGACATCTAACGCCACATATCGGCAAAGAAAAAAAGTTTCAAAGTTTAATTCATTTGTTTCATTTCCTGTTTTCTTTGTTGATTGAAACTTTATAACAAATGTTCTTAATTAAATAATGGTACCTCAATTACTGACCAACCAAACCTTTGAAAACTAAGTACTTCATAACAATTACCCATAACAATTAAAAATTAGATTAAATCAATTAAAAACTAATTCCTCTATAATTTTCAACAATTTCATTGATTACCACTAAAACCAACTTCCACAAACTTTCATCTACTCATCTCCTACTCCTCTGTTAAGTCAACTTGTTTGTTTGGTTTCATTCACAAACCAGAAGGAATTCCATGCGAGCTCGCAGTCCAGCAATTACGTCATCTTAATTTAATAACATTATTCCCACTTGAAATCTCGCACGTTGATTCCGCATCTCGCACATGGCTAGAGCCAACTCCAAACCAAACACAGCCAGCAGCCAAAACTAATAAGTAAGCGAGCCTCGATCGTATTGATCTTAGTTCGCGACTTTCGACCATGAGACGCGCACTTGATCGTCCAACAATGGAACTGTTAAACTAAATCGATCAACAAACACTTTGAATTAAAAAAACTAGGACAGCGAATTTGAAGGAAGCTGAAGATGAGTTGGAGACGACGTTGGTTCAACTTCTTCGAGGATTTCCCAAGATTTCCACGTCTTGAGTGCTGTCGAGGAGAACATCATGGAAGATCACTTCCGATGTACAGTTTGCCCAAACCCAGGGAGGCTTCAGGTATTTTAAATTACAAATTTAAATTTTGAATTTTCAAATAGCAAATTTCCTCATAAAAATAGTGCAATTTTTTTTTCAAACTTCCTACATTTTTTTAAACATTTTTCTGAAGATTTTTCTGGGGAGATTTGAATGTTTATTGTTTATACTTAAAGTGTTATATTCAATATTTATTAATTGTTAAATCAACTTTATTATATTTGGTGTTAAATGCAGTCACAAAGTTGCTAAAAATTTCACTACTTTTTGTGTGATTTTTACAACTTTTTTATGTCCAAATGATTTCTATTGCTTGACTAAATGAAATTGTTACTTTATGTTGAAAACTCATAAAATTAACAATGTTTTCTGTGCGTGGACGTTCCATGTAAAGTCTGAGAAGGCCGCAAACTCCATAAACTTTTGGTCCAAATTGCGATTCATTGGAAATGCTCAATAACACATTTAAATTCGACGGTTTCTTCACTTATAACTCATAGAAAAGCAATCGCACGAATGTATTTTTAACTTTCGAGATGAGATTTTACTGCAACACTTGCCACTATAAACTTCTAAAACTAACAATTTGGAGATCAGCATCGAAAAACATCAATCTGATAAGTTTGCAAAAAAATTGCTAGGAAAAATCTTCAAGGAAGTATTTTCCAAAGTTTATAAGTTATTGAAAAGTATTTTTGACATCATTTACAAATAAAAATTATTTTTAAATTTAAAATCCAAACATTTATTCAGTGATGATTGAAATTGATCGTATAGATAAAATAATAAATTTAAATTTTCCTTGGTTATTATTCTTAAATGTAGATACAAATTAGTCATTATCAAAATATATTTAATTACTATCAGTAAATGAGTCATTTGATATACTTTACAAAATATGATCTGACTGAATAATCCAATTATGGAACAATCCAAGATTCAATTTCATTTGAACTTCAACCTCTGAGTTTTTTTTGCATTAGTGTATTGGTTTTAAATGCTACACCAGAAATAATCTCAAATGCAATTCGACTGAAACTAGTCATAAGTTATTTGAAGTTGCAATGCAAATTTTAAAATTGAACATTTCCTTTGAATTTTGAAGAGCGAAAAGTCAATTGTTCTAAGTTTAGATGAGTGATCTGATTGTTCTAAAAATATGAACTAAACAATAAAATTTTATTTAAATGAAATTCCTTTATTATTATCACGTCAATTTTATGATGGATTTGTTTTGATGGATTGTGGAACTTGAAATTTTTAAAGCGACCTTCAAACTGTCCATAGAAAACAAACGTGCTGAAAAAAACGTGCGATTCCAATGGGACATTTTTGCATTGTGCATTTTTGCATATCGTTTTACGCCTTTGCACGTTCTCTGTAATTATTATGGTCGACTCTGATGGCTGTTACAACAAATAGAATTGTTGAGTGAAACGTTAAACAAAGAGACATGCAGCCTCCAAATTTGGAATCCTCAGATGTTGTATTTTTTGCAAAACATTTTCTAGGTTACAATTAATTGCATAATAAACTAAACTGTGCAATTAACTGCATTTTAATTTGTATCAGATTATCTTACATAATCACTGCATTGATTGATATCCAAATCATAAGTTTTCAATTAATTATACAAAATGAGGTTACTTAATGCAAAACAGTATCTAATTATTGTTTATATTTGCAAAACAAATCATTTCCACTACACAATGATAATAAAATATTTACTTATTGTTAGTGGATTTATGACTATTTAATTTTATGATGTGATTTTTGTCATCGTTTTTCTAAGAAAAATTTGATGACTGTTTTTCTTATTGTTATTTAATTACCTTTTATTGCCGTTTTAAACGTGCCAATTGCAGATATCACAGATGGGATACCATTCATCGACTCTGAGAGTGACACAGATATCTTAATTGTCCGTCAAATTGACCCAAAAATCGAAATTAATGGATCCTTGCATCACACCTCCAAGTACGACCTGATGAATCGAGAATTTGAACCATCTTTAATTGTCCGCCGAGGTCAATCGTTCCTCATTGAGATCATCCTCAACAGACCATTCAATGAAACCGATGGGATATCATTCATTTTTACAGTTTCCGGTAAAAACCTTAACTTATTAAAACAACTTCTTAAGATTGACTGATGATCTTTTTGTTTGAAGATGATGAAAAGCCATCTCATGGTGCAGATTCCTTGATAGCTATACCCTTATCAACAACATTCAACCCATTTCGAAGATGGAATGCCATCTTAACGAAAACCGAATTGAATTCAATTACTGTTGAAGTCACTCCTTCAGCTGAATGCATCGTTTCCTGTTGGCGAATGGATGTCGACACAAAAAGCTTCAGGAATCGTCCTTACAGTTACACATGGGCTGTACCCATCTACATCCTCTTCAACCCATGGTGCAAAGAGGACCAGGTCTACCTGGATGACCCAGAATGGCGTGAAGAAGCCATCCTCGAAGACGTTGGTCTTATCTGGCGTGGTACAGCAAACCGGATGCGACCATGTATCTGGAAATATGGTCAGTTTGACCCTGACGTCTTAGAGTGCTCCTTGTATTTGGTCAAATACATTGGTAAAGTGAATGGACGTGTGAGGGCTGATCCGGTTCAAACTTCAAGAGCGATGGCTGCAGCTGTAAATTCAATGGACGATAACGGAGCACTCATTGGTAACTGGAGCAACAACTTCGAAGATGGGACACCACCAACCAAATGGGTGGGAAGCGCCGAAATTTTGCAGAAGTTCTACAAGAAGAAGAAGAGCGTCAAGTATGCTCAATGTTGGGTCTTCGGAGGGGTCCTCACAACAAGTAGATATCCCCCATGAAATGAAGATCTGAAGGTTAATTTGTGGTTTTAGTTTGCAGGGCTGTTGGTATCCCGAGCAGGACCATCACGAATTACTCTTCGGCCCATGACACCCACAGCTCCCTCACCGTGGACTACTTCATGACCAACAAGGGCGAAATCATGACCGAGATGAATTCGGATTCAATTTGGAACTTCCATGTGTGGAATGAAGCCTGGATGGATCGTCCAGATCTTGGGGAAGGATACGGTGGTTGGCAGGCGATTGATGCAACCCCTCAAGAACCCAGTGGGAACATGTATCGATGTGGGCCAGCGTCAGTCATTGCAGTTAAACGTGGAGAGATCAAGAAGCCTTATGATAATAGTTTTCTCTATGCTGAAGTTAATGCTGATAAGGTAAACTCAAAACTTTCCTCTCAAAAAATATTAATTAAAGGGATTTCAGGTGTATTGGAGGTACGATGGACCAACCCAACCCTTAAAACTCATCCGCAAAGACACAGAATCCATTGGTAAACTAATTTCAACAAAAACCCCTGGGAAATTCGAACGGTTGGACATCACCTCAAGCTACAAACACGCCGAAAAATCCTCCGAAGAGCGAGGTACCATGCTTGCAGCCTTGAGGGAAGCCGAAAATATGTTCTCCCGATACTATCTCAACGAAGAATTCAACGATATCTACTTTCACTTCGAGTTGAACGACGATATCATCATCGGTCAACCTTTTCACATCTCCCTCATCGTTCGCAACAAATCCTTGACCCAAGACTACAACATCGCAGTCTTCCTTCGGGCCGAAGTGGTCACCTACATGGGAAAAGTCGGGGAGGCTGTCAAGAAACAGGAGTACAATTTGAATATTGAAAAGGTGAGCACCAAACGTCTCGAAGTGACGGTCAAATACGATGAGTACTATCGAAGGTTGCTGGATCAAGCTGCCTTCAATATTTCCTGTCTGGCGAAGATCACTGATACCGAGTATGAGTATTACGCCCAGGATGACTTCCGGGTGCGGAAACCGGACGTGAAGATCCTAACGGATAATCCAGTTGAAGATGTTGTGTGTCATGGTACAGCTTATCTAGTCAATCCACTGCCAATTTCGCTGCATAAGTGTCATTTTCGTATCGAGGGTCCTGGGATTTCGGAGAGCATCAAGGTTCGGGATATCATCGCGCCAAATGGGGGGAAAGCTACAGTTGAATTCGAGTTTACACCGAAGAAAATCGGGAAGCATACGATTGCTGCGAAATTTACGTCGAAGGAGTTGGATGATTGCGATGGGTTCAAGACTATTTATGTTTCGAGTCAGGATGTATCTCGGGTTAATGAGACCACTGAGATATCTGATGATTGATCTGAAGATGTTGGGATGATGGATACCAAAAACTGCCACTGAAGAGTCACTTTTTCAACACTAAATAATCATTTATTTATTCTACATTTGTTTGTTTATTAATTATCACAAATATGCAATTTCTAATTAGTACAAGAAACAATGAATCTATTAATTAATTCCAAACAAACTTTCATGACAATTTCCTGTTTAAATATTCATCGTTGAAGTTGATTCATCAAATAATTACACGCTAATTTTTACTTTTTTACCAATAAGAACGAAGTTGCGACTTCTTCCTTCGATCCAGAAAATTTATTCATTGTTAAATTGACGTAAAACTGCAAAAAATGAAGCTGCTTTCTTCATGAACTGAAAAGAAAAACTTTACAACAATTTCTCACACTCTGAAGACAGAAAATACTTCAAGACATGTTTCCAAAGAAATTGGTAACAATTTCCCAGCCCAGAGATAATCATTTCTGGACATTCTCAATTGCATCAGCTTGAAACTTGTTTGAAAATTCCTCGGGCAAAAATACCATGGAGCATCATAAAGTAAATCGCGTAATTTATCCACCTAAAATGAACTTCTTATTTTGGGGATTTGCAAAAAAGTGCAAAAAATATACTTGATCTGTCAAAAGTTCACCAACAAGAGTTACCATGAAAACTTGAGTACAAGTTCCTCCAAAATACTGACTCAAAGCAAAATAGATTGCTTGATCGTTGGTCTGAAAATTTTTGAAGATAAGATGCAAGAAGAATTGTTTAAGAAGACTTACTGTTATGAAAGTGAACAAACTGAAGATGAGGTATGCAAAAAGGAAGTTCAATTCGACCATCACAAAAGGTGATATAAACTCGTAGAAGTCATCCCGGAAGTTTACCAATTTCTGGTGATGTTGGGCACATATCTTCAAATTATCATTGGCCAACATCCCAAATTTTGTCCCTTTGGTGATTTCTTGAACTTTCTCATACAAAATCTCACTGAAATTTAATTAATTAACTTCAATTAAATTATTGGACCAAAATCTTTAATAAATTAAATACTCTTCTTGGTTTTTCATGATATCTTCAACTTCTTCTCGTGATAATCCACATTGAAGCAAAGCATTAGGTACAGCATAAGTTATATCTTCCCCTGAAATTACAACCAAGAAATTTACTGAAAATCTATCCTGAAAATTTTGATATCTACCAAGAAGTTGAAACTGATAAGTAAGAGTGATACTGATGCAAATATTAAACATCTCCAAGGTTGCAAAAGAACCTGCCAAATATATTTGCGATAATGATTGTATTATCAATGTTAAATAATAATATTTGTTATCAGTCCAATCATAGAAAAGCCACATTGGTAATGGGAGCTCTCTGAAAGTGATCAAACAATATGAAGACAAAGAAATTGATAAATGATTACTTGAGTGGTTTGAAAAATGTTGGAATTGCCAATAAAAGTGCAGCACCAATTATAAATGAAGACCATCCAATTAAAGCCATATTGGATACTTTTCTTCCTTTCTTCATTGTCATGGGTTCGAATGCGAAAGTTCCAGTTTCTTTCATGATTGCATTGAGTTGGTTCATCAAATATTCAACAGTTTTGTGTTGGTAAATGAAATAAGGATTGCGTAATGCAATACTTGCATAAAGCACTGAAATTTTGCAAGATAATTTGTTGATTAATTTATAAAATTGAAGAATTAAATATAATACTTACAAGCATTGACGATATTCAATGCAACATCTGAAATTTGATTGAATCCATAGATATAAACTCCCATCAGACTGAAAATTAAGGTGGAAAAATGGCAATAGAAAATTAGCAAACGATGGATGTAATAAAATAATTTCTTGATTAATGACCATTCGGGTTCTGGACGATATTGAGAAAACATATGCATTAAAATGATGTTTTTATGTAAATGAGGTTCAAGTTTTTCAGACATTTTTCTTAAATTTTCACACTTTTTCAAACCTTTTTCAAATTGAAATGATGTATGGATCTTTAACACAGGTATTTATAACTTCTGAATTGTTGGTCTTATTAGATTTTTATTAGATGTGTCACCAAGAAAAAAGTTTAGGTGTTAATTATCCTGGATTCAAGAAGGATACAAGTTTTCTAACGCCTATGAGTGACAAATATTTTAATATTCAACATCTCTAGAAACTTTTTGTGGTTGTAATTACTATCTGTAACTATGTTGACTTTGTAGTTTGAAAAAGTTAAGAAACTAATCATTAACTTGTCGCAAAACTGCAAAGAACGAAGCTGATTTCTTGAGGAACTGAAATCAAACAATTTTTTTTGGTGTTGAAATTTGATGATTGACTTTTAGATTTTCAATTACCTCAAGACATGTTTCCAAAGACATTGGTAACAACTTCCCAACTTTGAGATAATCATTCCTTGTCATTCGAAGAAGAACAATTTTGAAATTCATGCGAAATTTCTTTCCACAAATGTACCAAGGAATACCAAACAAAGTACTTCTTAAATCTTCAACTTCATTCGTAAGTTGTTCGCCTAAATAAGTCATGATGTAAATTTGGGCAATAGTTCCGCCAAAATATTGACTTAGGGCCAAATAAACTGCAGGATTATCAGTCTAAAATTATGAAATGTTGTTGTTGAAGAAGTTATTGAAATCTTTCAAAGGCTTACCGTCATAATTGTAAACAGAGTGAAGATGAGGTAGGCAAACAAAAAATTGAGTTCGCTAATCAACGAGAAGGAAATGAAATCGTAGAATTCATCCCGGAAAGTCAACATTTCCTGGTGATGTTGTATGCAGATCCGGAAATTATCATAAGCAACATTTTGAAATTTTTCTAATTGAGAAACTTCCACAATTTTCTTTTTGATTCCAAGGCTACAAATCCCATTGTCATTTGAAAATTACCAATTATTTCCCAATCAATACTTACTCCTCTTTGTTGTCCATAAAAGCTTCAACTTCAAACTGTTTCAATCCACATTTATATAGAGCATTTGGAATGATATTAACGATATCATCAGCCAGTAATTTGAACTGATAAGTTAGCAAAATGTGGAATGAAGCGTTGTACATTTCGGTATTACCAAAACATGACACCATGAAAATCTGCGAGAAAGTTTGGAAAATCAGTGTTGGAATGTAGTAACGATCATCAGTGTAATCATAAAATAACCACATTGGTAAAGGTAGATCCCTGAAATATTATTTATTGATTGATTGATCGATCAATTTTCGGGTGGTAATTGTTTCATGATTAAAGTTTACTTGGATTTTTTAAAATAAGGAGGAATTGCCATGACTAAACCAGCACCCCAAGCAAAAGTCATCCAGCTCAGAAGGATTAAATCAGCCAAACGTCGTCCTTGTTTCATTGTCATGGGATTTAGGCCCAAACTTCCACTCTCCTTCATCACAGTATTTAATTTCAAAATTAGGTACTCCATCGTTTTGTGATTGTACATAAAGTAAGCAGATCGAATAGTAATGCTCGTGTAAATTACTTCAAAAAAGTTCAAAAACAAATTTTAAATGTGTTAATCTTCAATTTTTTGATGGTATCATACTCACGCATATTTACAATTTGTACAGCCACATCTGAAATTTGATTGTATTCGTAGGTGTAAACCATGGTAAATGTGCATATTAGAGTTGTTAAATAGCAAAAGTAAATAAGAACTCGAAGAAAGTAGTAAAAAAACTTGAAAATTATATGCCAATTTGGTTCAGGTCGAAATTGGGCAAACATGTGAAGAAATATCACATTTTTGTAGAAATATGGTTCAAGTTTAGACATTTTTACTCTTCCACATTAATACAATCAGCCAATTTGTTTGAAATTATAAGTTTATATACTTTACAACTTAAAAAATAAGTAATTAAGTATGCAAAACTTCAGCAGGGCTTGTTTTAATTACACAGTGAGAAATTCGCAAACTTTATAGTTGGAAACTTTGCAAAACTTAAGAATATAGTTTGCTTTATCATTATTTTAATTATAAGCTATACATATTTGTTATTAACTTCAGAATATTAAAATGAAACTTAAAAAATTCAAAAAAATATTTTTGTGGACTTAATGATAGGCAACCAGTCATTCTCCAACAGGAAATATTTTATATTTTCTTTAGATTATCAATTAAACTCTGAAATGTTCTTTGTACGAAATCAAAGACATTTTGTATGTATAGATTAATATTTTAAGAAATTCGGTATTATTAATCAAAGAAATATTTAAATTTTGAATCATTTTTAAGGTTATATTTTTACCGGTTGCCTCCAATTTACAAGTCACAAGTTTTTCTTGTTTAACAAATAAATATCAACACCAACAAGGCAATTTTTGTCAATCTTATACCAGTAAATATCATGGATGAAGTTATCGTGTTTGATAAGAGTCTTCAAGAGCGTTTACATGAATACATGGAGCTCTTCAGTGAGAAGCCAACAAAGTCTGTCGATTTGATAAAAGAGGTATGGATTCATTATCTGGAATACATGATGGATACAAATGGATGGCAGGCCATATGGAAAATACCACGCCAAAAATGCCAGGAGTTGAATATCCCTTTTCCAACATTGGCTCTAGTATACATTGAGAATATACAATTTCAAATTCTTGCTGCAAATATTATCATTATAACAACTCAAGGTACACTTGATATGCCATCACACCACCAAGTGCCTTTACTGCAACTGTGGCCCACCAAAGAGCAGGATAGTTCTGTTGTTTTGTACATTGAAACAACATCAATTGCCTTAGATATGTATCGATTCTTTTACACCAATATATTCTTCCCATGGGATTATGATGATGATGATTCTGACTGGTTAGATAACAATTTAAGCAGTCGTTTGCGCTTGTATTACGACCTGAAGAATGGTGTTATTGAACGTCATGCTGCAGAACACATTCAGGCGCTTTTATCAGAGGCAAAACGATTGCAATTTCGTCGTGAAACAATTCAAAATGAGATTGTAGCTAGGAATATTCCAGAGGACAACAGCAATAATCAATTGGTACAGCAATTAATGTCCTTGAATATTGATATGATTGAGATAAAGAGTGAAATGGAACTCTTAGAAAATCCATTAACAAGAAATATTATGATTCAAAGAATGAAAGATGTGCAAGTTAAAAATGAACAGAAAACACCTCAAGTTTGGCTGATTTTTGAAGAGGGTACAGTTGATGAGTACACATTATTCCTTACTCAACTTGGGAATCATTTGGAAAACCTAAATGAGAAACTCATCTTCTCAACTAATTTGCAATCCATTCTTGATAAGATGAGTCCAAAAGATACTTTAATTTTGAATGAACAACGACATTTATTGAAATCAACGAGTGCCTTGGAAACTGGAGGTACACTCAAAGGTATTTCCTCTAAAGAATTGACAATTTTACATACAAGCAATGAAGATATCATGATGGATTTCAAAGGAGATATCCATTTGGAAACGCTTACAATCGATGCTTCAAATTCGCAATGTGCCATTTTAGTTCGCTCTGGAACCACGACAATAAAAAACTGCAAAATACAAGGCGATAATACTTCATCCACTCATCAAGGAATCATCGTCCTTAAAGGAGGCAATTTGGAGCTTGTTAATTGCGAAATTTCGGGATTCTATGCTGCAATTGTTGGTAACACCGGTTCGCAAATAAGTTTAAAAAATTGCGGTATATATGGCAATCAAATTGGCATGAAAATCTATGACCTATGTAGTTTTAAAGCCGAAAATTCCAAGCTGCATGATTGCATGCAATATGGACTTTGTATTGAGACAAATCTCCAAGCGCGAATGTTGCAAACAGTCGGAGATTTCAACTTGCTAGAAACGTATGATTTTAATCACCATTAATTTAGTACAATTCAATAATAAACTTTCTATTTGTAGAGTCTCTGAAGTTGAAACGACAAATCTCGTTGGAGAAAATAACAGAAAAGCTGACGTTATCATCAATCCCATTATGAAAATAACGCCAAAAACGGATCTATTTTCCAATCCGGAGTTTGATCCTACTTGTAAACATCATGCAGACCAGGGAGAAATGGAGGAAGATATGGGTGATAACGATATCATCATGCAGGAAAAGGAAAATCCGACACCAGAAGCTGGGGACGTTTGCAAGTAAGAATTTAAATTTCTTAACTGTTCTCTATTTCAATACGTTACGTTTTTATTGTTGCATTGGAAAGGAGTCTTGCATTTAGTCAAATATTTAATATTTTATTTAAATCTAATGTCTTTACTACGTTTACATCAAATGAAAAATGAAATTTCTAGATACGTTGATGTTTAAATTATAAAAAAACGTTCACATTGTCGTGAAGATGGCTTCGGAGAAGTACGTGCCTAGTAACACAGTGTTCTAATCAACAATCAATCTATTTACAAACAAATCAACAATCAATGACAATGTCAATAATGATTTAATTTGCTTCAACAAATCGTGGTTCGATAACGACTTCAATTCATGATCAAATTTAGCTAGTGAAATTTTCGCCTAACAGTGATAGACCACACAAAAACACAGCGACTTATAAATAATATAATGCCTGACAGAAACAGATTTCAAGTGAACGGAGCCTAAAAAGTACTCGTATCTTTGGTAATTCGTCTGTTTCGTTATCATACAAAAAGAAATCAAATGAGTTGTGTATAACCGATACAGTTTTATCATTAATATGGGCACAAACAAATACTAAATGTCAATTTGGAGCGACTTTCCAACTGCAACAATCAAATGCAGTCGATTCCAATTCGCAAATCACACTCGTAATTCCAACGAGTCAGCAAGCCTTGTAAATAATATACTTGCAAAAACCAGTGTGCGATCTACCACATGTGCGTTTCGCGAATTTCGCTAATAATATGTGCAGCACGCTGAAGGGCCTTCAGCATATCAGCAGCTTCTTTGCGTCGTTGAGCAATATGCTCTGACTCGTCAAGAAGCGTGTCTGCATTATCAGCTTTGTAAAGATGCGTAACAAGTTCGGATTGCAAATTATCCTTGACGAAATTGACGAGGAAATGCATCACAGCTTTCGGTACAGTATCCTGAATCGATTTACGCACAATATAGAAATACGACTTGATCAAACGTTCTGGAACGAAGTTCAGAATTAATTAACAATTCCATTGGGCGGGAGCAAATTAGTTACCGATAATTTCGCAGTCATGTTCCTCGTTCTCAGAGAGCTTTCTAAAGTTGTTACTGTTGATGGGAACTTGGGGCAGCAAATTAACGGGCTTCACAGGGCTAAGTACAGATCGAATATCATCGCTGTTGGTGACATTATCAGGGATACTGTTTGGTGATTCCTTGCTCGATTGATTCGACATCAAATTCGCCACCCACGACGTAGCATCTTTGTCGTTCAACTGCGGATTACTCGTTGAACGTGCCTGTAAGCAAATTGTTTTAACCATTTCATGTTAGTATCAACTACACGCTAAAATATGGCGTTAGCTCTCGCAAAGACTTTCGAATGCATGCTCATAACTTGCAACAAAAATACCTTCATCAGTTTGACGAAATCGTTATAACTAGTGACAGGCAAGATGCGAAAGAGGTAATTAAAGAAATCAACTTGTTCTTGATTGGGGTAACTAGCAATCTATGGCAAACATACGCATCTTATGAGTCAGCCTTGATTTTCCAATTTTGCTTACCAATTCGTCTGATTGCTGTGGTGGGTGCGGGTCATTGAATTTGTTGATGAGCACGCTTTTCGGACGATTGGCACGATTGCCATCCTGATTCTTAATCATCGTTGGTACCATTTGGATATCCTTGTAGAAATCAGGATGTTTCGTGTTGATGTACGCCAATTCGATCTGCACGAGGTTCTCTACCATTACGTTCGTTGTTGGCAAGCGTCGTCGAAGTAATTGCGTGACGACGTCGACGATGCGTTCATATAATTTGGGGAAGCGAAGCATTTCCTGTTGGACTTCACTGCCACAATGCTAGAATCAATAATTGCTTAATTAATCTACTATTTTTGGAGGGTAATCATTTCCAACGAAATGTTGACAATGATATCTTGTAATTAAGGAATTTAATTGAGTACTACCTGAATAATACGTTGCATTTCTTCGTGAATCAATTCGACGCATCTGAGAGAAGGCTCCTCGAGTCTTCGAATCTGTCGTTTGACCAACAACTCGAAAGAGACTTCAGGTACAAAAAGAGCGGGTCTTGGGCCATTTGCATTTCGTATTGCTGTCAAGATATCCATCCTTGTGAGTCCAGCCAGCGGATGGATGGAATCCAAAGTGCGTCCAAACGTTTCATGGAAAATGTAGCAAATCCGAGCTCCTCCACACAATTCCGTAGTTTCAATATTCCGTGCTGTGCCTTCAATGGTCGAGCAATAAGCAGAAGCGAATTTCGTGATGATCTGCAGCAACGTCTTGCTCTTATCAGAAATATCTTCACCGTACGAGTAGAGTAACGATTGAAATTGTGACATCATCAAATTGACACGTGTCTGAAACGAACATCAATAATAATTTTACATGGGCTTACATTTCACTTATCAACTAATGAATACTGCGTATTGAATGGCATTATTTACCTTTAAATCGGGCAAACAATCGCGAATATGATGCATTAGTAATCGATTTAAGGTTTTCGCTAAATAGGGTGTGCCATTACGAGTGGCAAGCGTTGGGTATTTGCTTTGCAGAAAGCTCGCCTCGTCCTTGAGAGAGTCCTTAATGGATTTGTTGTTCATAATGTCCTGCTGTGAGCGATTCACAACGCCAATGATACCCAATTTAACGGGGATGACTCGTCCGCAAAGAATATCGATGGCATCAGTGCCTGCATCCATTAAATCTAATTTGGTGACAACAGCTAATGTACGTCGGCCATCTGGGTCTACATCTTTGGCAATTTTGAGGCTTTCAGAGGTTGCCATGTCTGTGTTAGCTGTGACAACAGCCAAAATGATGGAATTTGGGTTTGCAATATACTTCAGCACCAAATCCTTGATTTGTGATTCAATATCCTCTGGCTGGTCACCAATTGGAACCTTGGTGATGCCTGGCAAGTCCACCAGGGTGAGATTCACCACCTTTGTTGAGAAGATCTTCAAATTGATGGGCTCTGGGCAAATTCCTTTGTTACCTCCAGCAAGTTTGTCAGTTTCATCCTCAATCTCCTTGCGAATCTCTTCAAAATTCCTGAATATCTTGTTCTTGGCATGCAGGAAGACACCCCAGTCCTCCAGGTCAACTGTGCCATCCATTGCGTTTCTGTGCTCTTTATCCTCCTTGGGGCAGTAGACTAATTGGAGGATGAGGGGCCTCCGAGTCACGATACCGATCCCACGTGGTAGGAACGACTTGCCGACGAGGCTTTCAATGACTGAACTTTTACCAGAGCTCTGCAAACTCATTGTAAGTTAGTTACACTTTTATGATCGCCATGCATTTATGCAAGACTCACCTGAGAACCCAGCACGATGATTTGCGGTAAGTGAACTGAGTCGGAACCCACCGTATTGAATACATCTTGTAGTTTGTTAATTACTGGAATAAGAGCCTCCATGATTACAAAACCGTTAAAACCGGTGATTTCCCTGCCTGCACTAACTAATGATCAGTTCTCACAGCTTCGACCGGTCTATGAACACACGCTGCGGTACCTGCACTCTACTCTCGTTCCGTGTGCATTAATTAAACACAGTAGCTATGAAATAAGCGTTTCAACGAGGGCACAATGCACCGCAATGTTCGCGTAACTGTAGAATTACTTGGTATTGATAGTTATTGAACGAGACAAAAGTATAATTTGTCGAGCGAATTCGTTTTGACAGCCGTCAAAACTTTTAATAGTGCGTTCGATTATCATTTTACTAAGGATAGACAACTGACTTCATAAATAAATTATTTATGCCTTCCAAGTAAATAAAAACAATTTTAAAATTGTGTTTGAAGACTACTAATAAAATTATTAAATGGAAGTTATTGAAAACAAAATTTTATAAGTATGTTAAAACGTTTGGGAAGTATTTTGTATTGTAAACGAACGCACTACTTAGATTTGACCTTCTATTTGACCTTCACAAATCATTTGACATCTGTCAAAACATGTTGTAGTGCGTTCGAATATCATTTCACTAAGTGTAGCCACGTGACTTCATAAATAAATTATTTATGCCTTCCAACTAAATAAAAATAATATAAAAGTATTGTTTGATAACTAGTAATAAGGTTATAAAAGAATAAATACGAAAACTAAATTTTATTAGCATGTTAAAACGTTTGAGAAGTAGTAATGGTAATAATCGAACGCACTACTTTAATTTGACCTTGAAAAGTCACTAGACGAAAAACAAAATCCCCTAGGTGCTGAAAAGTCACCAAAACATTAAAAGTGAGGTTATGTGAGAAGGCTGTTGACATACTATCCGAGAATTTAATAAAATTTAGGAAATCTTTTAATTTACAACATGGAAATGCACTAGAATCCCCAAGTGGAAAATGATGAACAACCATCCGTTTATGATGTACAAGGAAGCCATAAAAACGGAATACCCACGCGAGTATCCACCCGTTAAGATCGAACAAAGTGATCCTTGTGTAGAACACAATAGTCACCTACAAAGCCATTTTCATCATAATGGCATGTACAATTATCTGGATATAGATCTGAAAGAGCTGAAAGTTGAGTATCCGAAAGTATACACGCAATTGCCATCGCAAAACCATGCATTAATGCAGCAGCCCATTGTGACAAGTCACAATCAAATTACTCCTACAAGTTTTCAGCCTCCAGCAACACCAGCTGCACCAACAGAGCGCCACATTTGTGAATACTGTGACAAACAATGCAGCACCAAAGGAAATCTCATAGTTCACAAGAGGACACACACCCTGGAAAAACCCTACATTTGCAATGAATGTGGAAAAAGCTTTACAGCAAAGGGCAATCTCAACACTCACATCCTCTCACACTCAGAGTACAGGCCCTTTCTGTGTGTGGTCTGTGGCAAGGGCTTCACCACCAAAGGCAATCTCACTGTGCACATGAGATCCCATAGCAATGACAAGCCCTTTGAGTGTACAGTGTGCAGCAAGAGATTCACTACCAAGGGCAATCTACTCACACACAGTATTACCCATAAGGAAGTCAAACCATTCCAGTGTGACTATTGCAGCAAGCAGTTCTCCACTAATAACAATCTGATCATTCACAAGAGGACACATACTCAGGAGAGGCCTTTCAACTGCACCCATTGCACCAAGTCATTCTACAGCAAGGGAACACTCAGTGCACACTTTCGCACCAGACACATGGAGAAGCATGCCAATCCAATGAGACAGGTGCCCACCTGCAGGGAATATCTCTCTGAGCCATCCAGCTCATTTACAGATGTGAGTTTGCACAATGAGCGGCTTAATATGCCGAACGATTACGTGGAACACACGAATGAATGTTGTGATGATAAGAAAATGCTTCATGAAGCATTTGCTTCAGCTGGTGCAATCAAACACCCTGATTCTGGATCTAATGGGTGTTCAAACTCTGGAAAACCAATTGTCCAACCTGTTCTCTAACAGGTTTGTAGCTATGTACAGGCAAAGAGATCAATTTATTTGTACATAGTGCAATTATTCTAACCATATGTGAAGGGTGTTACTCTTTAAACATTCAATACTTTCAAAGTTTCAATTATTAAGCAATTTCTGAATGTTTTCAATAATTGTAACGTCGTTTTCTAAAAACGTCGTGTTATTTATGCATGTTTCAAATTTCCCCATGAAATGTGCTGTACTTTAATAATAATCCAATTATTATTATTATTAATCATCTGGTATTTGGTGAAACTAAATGCAAATCTACGTGATAATGTGAATAAGATATGATTGTGCAATTGTTTACTATTTATAAGCAAAGAGTGATGTTGGAATGCAAGCATCAGTTTTTGTACGTTTTCTAATTATGTGTTAAGTTTTAATTTATAATTCGAGTAAAAGTACATATATGTTAGTGCTTGTGAAGTCACAATTTTAAATAAATATACTATGAAAGTTATTTATAGTTGATTTCAATTGCAAATTAATTTGCATTAATATTCAAAACATTTGAAAGTTAAGTTAGGCAACCCAATTAACAGCAGAAATTTTTCTAACAGAGCGCCATCAGTGGCGTGTGACCGTAACTACGTTCACCATCCGCCATTTATTTAAATTTCGCAAATTGTATTTTTAAAGCACCCATTAAATGGGGCAAAGGCTGTTTAAACTCATTCCAAGTGACTGTGGGCGAGGATAGTTAGTAGCATGGATTATTTATACATTCAGCGTATTGCCCAGCATTTTCGTCGGTTCCTCTTTCGAAAGTTGATGATGACCCTCATATTTTTAAGGTTAGTTGACATTTGAAAGTGATCAAAGATTGCTTCTACGCATTAATAAATCTCATATCAATATCGCTTGAATGTGTGAAACGTGTGATACGTGAGAGAACGCACGCATACACACGTTCGACAACGGTTGGCTGACCCAAAAATCATTCCCCTGCTGGTATGTTTTGATAAATCAGCTGATCGTTTGCCAACAATGGCGGAACACTCAGTGCGTGAATGTCCTCCAGTTCATTACATATTATGTTTGTTCTTCGTGCAAACATTCTAAACGATAAGCGAGCTGCTAACAGTGCATACAGATTGCAATAAAATAGTTTAGTGTAACATTTAAGTTTATGTGCATTGCAACTAGAGAAATCATGGATTGCATGTTCGATGCATACCTCACCGATGGCAACTCCGAAACGGACGACATCCCCAACACAAAGGAAGCAGTATTTATTTTAGGCAAACAATACGATGCGACAAAAGGTATGAAAGCAAATATTCGTTCAGATACACGCTAAAAACACTGTGTTTGTAGAGTTGTGCAAGATTCGCCAAGACATCCGATCCAGGTTATGGTGCACCTATAGGAAGGGTTTCATCCCCATTGGAGGTGGCGATGGCCTTACCACGGATAAAGGCTGGGGCTGCATGCTGCGATGCGGGCAGATGGTTCTGGGCCAGGCGCTCGTCATATTGCATTTAGGCAGAGACTGGATTTGGGAGGCTGAATGCAGGGATCCCATCTACCTGAAGATTCTGAAGAAGTTTGAGGACAACAGGCAGGCTCCCTTCTCAATACATCAGATTGCGCTGATGGGCGCCTCAGAGGGCAAAGAAGTGGGCCAATGGTTTGGCCCCAATACAGTCGCACAAGTTTTAAAGTATCTATCCTACACCAGCAGGCTGTTTGTTGACATAGATTTATGGATACATTATGAGCTTTTAGGAAGTTAGTCAAGTATGATGACTGGAACTCATTAGTGATTCATATTGCGCTTGATAACACGATGGTTATCAATGACATAACCGAATTGTGTTTGGCGCGCGACGCTTCAACGCTACACACGGGAAAGCCTCACTGGAAGCCGCTCTTATTGGTTGTGCCTTTGCGTTTAGGATTAAATGAAATAAATCCCATTTATATTTCAGGTTTAAAAGTGAGTACATTGCTTTTTTCAACTGTAATTGATTGTAATTGATTTTAACTTGTAGAAATGCTTTCAATGTCCACAAAGCCTGGGTGTTATCGGTGGTAAACCAAATCTAGCGTTGTATTTTATTGGGTGCGTGGGTGACGAGGTCATCTACTTGGATCCACATACAACCCAACGTTCTGGAACGGTTGAAGGAAAGGAAAACGAGGAACAAATCGAGCTGGATGCTACGTATCATTGCAAGAGAGCGTCACGCATTAATATTTTACAAATGGACCCATCTGTAGCTGTGGTAAGCACCCATTTTAACGATTTTTATTTAATAATAGTAAAACTATGCGTTAAAATTTAAACATTTTACGCGTTGAGGGAAATTTATCTGGAGGTAGCATTGCGAATGCTTAAAATATCAATTTTGAAATCCAATATGGCGGTGCATCAACAGTCAAGCGCATGCGCACTTAGAAATTTTTACAATTTCAGTGTTTTTTACTCACAAATACTGAAATTCTGATAGGAAATTGAAGAGTTTTCGGTTTATTTCCGCATGTCACATTTGTAAGCAACATTAACCGACAGAAACGATTTAATTTTTATAAGCGCAAACACCAATCTACAAAATCTAACCTCGTTGACCGTAACAGATTTTGAAGGTCATGCTCACTCCAGATATGTATACCTTCACCAGTAAGGTGTGTTGCCTATATTAAAAATTTTAATTTTTAAAAATTGCAAAAAATAAAATTGCAATTATATTATTATACAATTTTAATGTGTATCTCATTTTAGTGTTTCTTCTGTGAAACGGAGCAAGAATTCTTAGACCTTTGCAAACGAATTCGACATGATCTGATAAGGGAAGAGAAACAACCACTCTTCGAAATTTGCAATGAACGTCCACAACAATACTCGCCAACAGTGGATTGCATTGCTGAAGATGCAATTGGAGCAGAATGTATGTGCCAATATTTTGCTATGCTTAGCAAATAATAAATCAAAAAAGTAAACAGTATTTTTTGATATACTGTAATAGCTACAGAAATTTCTCACTTCATGAGTGTGGATTTAAATCATTTGCTAAGCATCACAGCATGAATTTGTTATAGACTTTTATTGACAATTTTCGTTTGCAGTCTGCAAATTCGACCTAAGACAATGTGACTCGGAAAATGAATTCGAAATCCTTTAAGTCTCGATGGAACATGGAACGCAGGTAATCAAAAAAGAAATTATGCTAGAAATTAAGGTAAATGGCTTTGTAAATTTGTGATCGTCATTTATAATATATTAATCTGCGGCTATAAAGGTGTAAATAATAGGGGTCAACAAAGAATGTGTCAACAGTGGAATGAAATAGCAATAATTTTACAAGTTGGGCAATGAATGCTTCACCGAATTCGTTAATCAATGCGGAAATTGAAATCTTTGATTGACTAGTTTAAATTTAGACCAAATAACTAATATATTCGCAAATATTCTAGAATTTCTTTGATAACAGTAACTGAAGTTGCCTTTTAATTTGCGTCTACAACTGCCACTGATTTCTCAAATAAGGTGTAAAATATTAATCAATAATTGTTGAGTTTCAAATTGATTTTAATCATTAAATGATGGAAAACAATACATTTGAAACTATTCATATAATTCATAACAATCAGTCACAGTTAAACATGAGTAATTCATTTATTAAAAAGTGTACCATGACTATTTTAACACATTCTAATTTCATTTCAAATCAGATCAAGATATTTCACCAACGAGTATTTCAGCCAAAAGTTTCTTTGGCTTACAAAATAGTTATAATAAGATATTTTCTTAACTTTATTGATTTTTGAGACAAGCTAGCAAAATATTTGAAAATCATTATTATCACACGTTTTATTCGCGTTTATTATTGAGCTGCGCTTGGTTTAATGCTGGTAAGAGGAACATATTTGCACGCGCATACAAAGGAATCTTTGTACAAAACATTCACAATAATATTTATACAATATGTACAATTAACATAAGCGTGTACATGTTCTGTTTTTTTCTTTTCATATGGAAAACTACATTTGCTATTATTGTAGGAAGAAGAAACAGCGAATAGATGCCGAATTCAAATATTAAAATTTTGAGCCTCTTCGTATTCGAACATCATCAAAAAAACCCAAATAACAAACGATATAGATTCGAGGTAACAACGTAACTAGCAATTTCATTTTACATAGATACAATTAAGTACGAAAATTTGGTTTGGTTCGATCAGGTCGTTCGGTTCGATCGCTGGTAGCTGAAGGCGTTCTCCTTGAAGTTGACAACAATGACGGTGATGTTGTCGAGTGCCCCGCGATAGTACGCCTGCAACGTGATGCTCTTCGCGCCGTAGTCCGGTTCGTGGAGTCGCTCGCGTATGAAGGCGACCGCTTCCTCGTTGGAGAAGATGTCCCAGAGCCCGTCCGATGCAAGAATGATGAATTGCGGTCGATGATCGCGCAGTTCGAACGTTAGGATATCCGGTTCAGCAATCACCAGGTTCTTATCCTTGAGTGGATAATCACCCAGTGCGCGGGATGTGGCGAGGATTCCAGCGACTCTCCAAACTCCATTAAAGGTAACAAAACCACCAGCTTCTTTAATGCGCTTGCGTTCACGCACTTGCTGCGGTTTGTGGTCGAATGATAAGGGAATTGCATTGGAGCGGCTGTCACACATAACACCTCTGGAGTCGCCAACATTAGCGACTGTTAGCTTGGACCCTTCGAGGATGGCCATCAGCGCAGTGCTTCCAGCCACATCATAGTTCTTCTTCGCCTCCTGCACGAGCAGACGATCAGCAGCGAGCACCTCGTCAGTGATCAGCTTCCCATAGTCGATGATGCCGGCTTTGTCGACGTAGCTAGCTGCTGCAACCGGCTTCAAATCCGGCTGTTTCGAAGGGCGCACCTCGCGCGTGATGGGCCGCACGAGACTCTCGAGCTTGCTGAGCAGCTCCCGGTCCGTGATCTCAGTCGTCGTGCCACGAATGCACTCGTCTGTGGTGGACGTCGTCTTCTTGAAGCTTTTGCGTCGCTGCGCCAGCGGCGTCGACGGTTTCTCCTTGTCATCATCGCAGGCAGCGTTCGCTGAGCGTTCAGCGTTCATGTGCGTCGTCGGTTTGCCACTGCGAATGTTCGCGACTTCCAGCACCTTGCTGTAAATGCTCCGCACTAGCTTATCCTTGGCATAGTCGGCAGCGAACTCGCCGCCGTGGCCGTCGAAGACGGCGAAGAAGGCGACGTCCGTCGCGTTGATGTTGTCGGTGATGACGAAGCGGTCCTCCATCTTCGGCCGGCGGCCCTGCACCGCGTAGGCGCTAATCGGGCCGATCTTCGACTCCCAGCTGGCCTTCTCCACGTCGCCGGCGCCGAAGAACCCCAGCCGTGACTCCGCAGCGCTCGCGCGCGGCCGATTGAGCGTGTACTGGAGGCGCCCTAGCAAATTGCGAGTCCAAAGGTCAACCGTGTGCATGTACATCACCAGCAGCAGCATAAAGGCGCCGAGGATGAGCAGCTCGGGCTTCAGCGCGTACGAGCGCAGCATTCTGAACAGATAGGAGCAGCAGGCAATGGGTGAGATGTTCAGGGGCAGGCCGCCCCAGGCGAACCGCGAGAGGAGCTTCATGTGGGACACGTACGTCTGGTAGATGATTTTGTCGTCGAGCTCGTCTTCCATTCTATCGCTACTAATACCGTCGTCGTCGGCGCCGTCGTGCACCACCACCGGGGACCCGGAGCACTCGGTTTTTTGGTTTTCGTGGTTAGCTCAGCAAAATCGATTCGACTTGCACGTATTTCTCGTCATATTGCGAATCAGCGGGCGCGTACAATTGCACGGAGCGACAAATGCGCGTTTCATGAACTCGCGACGAACGCGCGTTCTCTCTGCGCTAATTGCTTCGTCTCGTGCTGTGGTTTTTGCACGCCGAAACGCGCAGCGAAATCCAACGATCTGACGAAATCCTGCGGCTAAATTTAGATACGCAGCATCAGCGCTGCCAAAAGATGCGCTATAACTGCACCACCGGCGAATTATATAAGATTTTCGAATGAAAACTGGAGCACCAGCATCAAGAACACATCACATGTAATTTGTGTCAAGACCAATCAATCAAATACGTATGAATTCAAGCGTAATTCACTTCCGCTACGCATCCTAAGCTGTCACAAATTTTGCAAATGATGTGCCAAAATGTTTGCCATGCTGCAAATTCACTCAATTTTTATTTTACGTTTCATAATTTAGAAATTGTTTCGTTTTTTAATTTGTATCATAACCTTTTCATTTTTTAGGGGTCATTTGTTTTGGCTGAAGGTCAACGTTGTCAAGTTGTACGAACCCAGCGCCACCACCAACTTGTGTGAATACGCCAATAATCCAAATGGTATCTCGTTATTCTATTTTTTCTCATTGGAATCTAATCGTAAAATAACCGTCATCATTGAATTTCTGTGATTTTCAGCAAAAGTGGAGCTATTTGAAAGAAATTTCGGATTTCCAAGGACACTTTGTGGATGTTGTCATGACAACTAAAAACGGGAACGTCGAGTACGCTCAAATAAACAAATAAGTGTGTTTCGTAATTATGCAAGCATTTTAAGGTCATGCAATAGTTGGGTATGGCTTGCTGGAGTGTGTAATTGCTGTGCAAAACTATGTCATTATCAACGTGCATTCGTCATTCCGTTTCATTGGGTAAGAATCGCTCGCTTCATTTCTTCCGAAAGTAGTTTAGTTGAGTACGAAAGCAATTCGACTATTTATATTCGATCGTAAATTCGCAGGCGACCGACGCGTTCAACGATTAGCGGCTTGCAATACGCAAACGTGAAGTGCGAACGACGAGGTCGATGAAGCCGATTGATGGACTCCTGGGATAGGCAACATTGTTAACGCACGGCATGCACTTGGTGCAAGTGGATCACGTCGAAGTGGATGCCCATCGCGCTTCGTGCTGAAAGTTGGTCGCGCCGGCATTGGGTCAAACTGGTTCATCACATCTCTACGCGCGGCAGTGTGCATTGTTTTGCGCGCAGCTGAACGCACGCAGCGGGCGAGCCGAAAGGACCGGAAGGTAAAAACGCGCTGAGGTGCTCGTGTGCGTGAGTGATGCCTGCGTGCGCGAGCGTGCTGAATGCGATGATAACAATCGGTCATTGCAGCTGAAGCGATTTGGGCGGTGTGTGTGATTGCGGAGAGGCAGCCTCCAGCTAGGGAACCTGGTGCAGGAGGCACGCATCAGGAGTCAGTGATGTGAGACGTGCAGGACGAGTCGAGATGAGCGAGAGGAAGTTCGCGAAGGGGCTCACCAAGCCAGGGACGGCCGCCCAGCTGCGAGAGACCGTCTCGCAGGTCGTCAGAGAGACCACCGTACAGGTTAGTTTCGGCCCCGTTTTGCGACCCATGATGATGTGTGCCAAACAAACAAACAACGTACGAAATGATACGCACATAGTCTTCACGTACATTTGAAACTGATACATGACATACCAGCGGGCTTTCTCGATGCTGGTGGTCGTCTCTTTCGGGGACGTTATGTAATTAGCGCGATTTCCGCGCGGAACTAAGCACCGTGTTTACACGGCCAATAAATTCATTCGGCGAATATTGCAACGGCGACAGAACGCCCACTGAGTCGAACGCACGAGGCGAGCCATGCGAAACCCCAAATGTTTTGTTTATTATTAGTTTTAATAGCGCTTTTTTAATCGTGCTGCCAACTAATCGAATTCACGTGTTTCTAGAACAAGCCGCAGTTCGTGGAGCCGCTCGACTTCGAGGACTTCGTCCAGAAGAACAAAACTGTCCTGCAAAATGACCCACAAAGGGAGCTGCTTATGTACCCGCAGGACGACATCTCGGTAAGCCAATTCGCAATTGTTTTGCAACCATTTTGAGCATTGCAAACAAATCACTCATTGTTATGTTAACTGGTTAAACAAGTTCCAAGTTGAATCCATAAATATGCGCAAATGTGCTATTGATTTGCGGATATTCTTATCAGATTTTTACTTAATGACGTGTTCTGCAATTGTAAACATTTCAAAACACTTAAAACGAAAAAAAAAACACTTATTTAAAGTGTTATTCATAGTTAGAAGCTCAAATATCACATCTAGTTGAAGTTTAGTTGCAATGCAAATTTGAGACTTTGAGGCTAACAATACATTCATATCTTTCTTGCTGAGAAATTGCAGACGAAGCAATTCATTAAGATCAGCAATTAAATCTAATTGGTTTCGCTCATAGAATTGCAAACAATGCGAGTCGTCGCTCGCAGAGAAGTATGCTATTGTATCGCTCATTCAAGTGCAATTTCAGCAACTCGTCGTGCCGAGAAAGTGCCGCACATTGAAGCAGCATACGCCGGACACGCAGCACTGCAATCTTTTCACCAAGCAATGCATCCTCACGTACACGAACGACTGGAATGTCGTCCACTACAAGTACAGCGGCTATTCGGGCAGCTATGTGGATCTGCCGGCTGCACGTCCTCTGGACTCGCTGCAGGAGGACGTCTTCGAGGTAGATCTGGAAGCAGACAGTCACTGCGACACGAAAAAGCCCGCTGATTCGATCACGAAAGAGGGCTATCTGATGAAGGGCCCCGAAATTGGCTCGGAGCGCATGTTTGCGCACATTGGCTCCAAAAGCTTCAAGCGGCGGTATTGCTACCTCCGGCAGGAGGTGGATGGTACCTACATGCTGGAGATTTTCAAGGACGAGAAGAAAGGCGAGGCGAAGGTTACGATCGTGATGGATTTCTGCAAGGATGTCGTCAAAAATGCACGCAAAGGTCGATTTTGCTTCGATTTATTGATGACTGGGCATAAGGGATATGTCCTCGCTGCTGAAACTGAAGCGGATTATAATGATTGGTTGACGAAACTGAGTTCTGTGATCCAGCAGAATATTCAGGAAGAAAAACGTTCAGCATCCTTGGAACGAGGTAAATAAACAACATCATTTCATTTTATCATTTTCTTTCTGTAGTTTCTTCTGAAACTTTTCTTGGTTGTTTATAATTTATCGTTACAACTATTAGCTTTTATTCTGTGCTGATGCACTCATAAAATTGTTTTTATTTCCAAAAAATAATCTTAAAAAATGTTGTTGGTAGACAACTCTTCATACATAAACATTTATTAATTTAATTATTTAAATTACAGATCGATCTTCACCTCCACCACCTCCACAAAACACCTCGTACGGCACCCTGAAAGGCTTGGAGCACAGTATGAATCCGCAATTAATCCGCTACGCACGTGAAACGGATATATCCATAGCTCACGCTCGTCGTGAACATCGACGAAAACTCCTCCAGCTTTACCCGCAAATTCATTCCAATTTGAAAGCGCATCCATCTAGTCACGGGTCAGTCGAACCCTATGCAGAAACATTTGGCCATCGAGTCTTCATCAAATGCGACTCGTTGCGGTTCAAGCTGCAGGCGACGTTCGACGAGCACCAGAGTCAGATCGAACCGTACTACACAACTCTGTGTCTCTATGACGCCCGACATGGCGTTAAACTCACCGAGAACTTCCATTTCGACTTGAACGACAGCACCGCACGTGCCATGATTCCAAACGGCGTGTGCGCGTCTTCCACTCTAGATATCGAGCTTCCGGAGAAACTCCACGAATGGGTGCTGTATCCACGTCAGGCGCTCTTCAGCATTACGAATCCGCACTGCGACATCTTCGTCGTGGTGCGCATCGACAAGGTGCTCCAAGGTGGGCTCTATCAAGCCTCTGAACCGTACATCAAACCCTCCAAGGATCCGAAAACCAATAGTAAAGTGTTGAAGACCATTGCCTCGTCCTGCCAACGATTGGTCAAATATCGGATGCCATTTGCATGGGCAGCAAAACCTTTATACAGGTACGTTTTAAATAATTTGTAATTAATCCTTAACATTTCAACTTAGATCGAATAAATTCCCTAACTTCATTTGTTTCTAGATTATACAGCAATGAATTGGATACATCTGCCGATTTTCCTGCGATCTACCGACAAGAGAGCAATAAATTGACCGATGAAGAACTCCTCAAACTGCTCTCTGAGTACAGAAAACCTGACAAGTTCAGTAAGCTGACTGTGATACCTGGAAACTTAAAAGTGATAATAGAACCAATTACAGAACTGCCAAATAGTAAGTAGCTCCAATTGGAATTCATTTTTATTATTTTATTATATGTTATTTTTTACAGATTGCTTGAATGCATCGTTAGCACCGGTGAAACCGTTTCCAATACCGCCAAAATTCGAGCCGACAATTGAAGTCACGGAATTTGAGAGCAATTCCGAGCAAATAGTCCACCCTCATACACGATTCGTTAATCACTTGTATGTCTATCCATTGACGTTAAATTTCGATACACAGAAGATGTTCACACGTGCCAGAAATATCGCTTGCATTGTTGAACTTCGTGATTCAGATGCTGAAGACGCCAAAGCTTTACAAGTAAGTTGCAAACAAATCGACCTTTTATAAGTATTCATTAATTAAATTATTAAAATTTTAGTGTATCTATAGTCGACCAGGACATGCACCATTAGTTTCTCAGGCATCTTGCACCGTCCTTCACCATAATACCACACCAACCTGGTACGAGGAAATCAAAATACGTCTTCCCATTCACCTTCACGTGAACCACCACCTTCTCTTCTCATTCTACCACATCTCATGCGATATCAACAAGAAAAAAGACACAATCGAGAGCAGTGTGGGCTATGCTTGGTTGCCTCTTCTTCAGAAGGATCGCCTCTGCATTGATACGCAAACAGTTGCGGTCGCAAGTCATCTTCCTGCTGGTTACTTAAGCATTCATCCATTAGGACTTAATCGAGGGGTAAACCACTTTTAAAACTCAATAATTCATATCTAATATGTACGTTTTTTCAGAATTCAGGCCCTGAAATCACATGGATCGATGGCCAACGTCCCATTTTCACCGTCTCGTTCAACCTGATATCCAGTGTTAACACACGTGATCAACACCTCTTCAATCTCTTCCGCCACGCCGAGAAATTACTCGACATTAAGCCATCTGCGTTGCCATGCGAAAAAGAGACATGTAAGATTCTGAAAGCCCTGCATGCCATTGATGCCACCGCGCTTATCGCGTACTTGCCAACGCTATTCAACCAGCTGTTCGTGCTGCTCGTGAAGACGGGCAGCGAGGAAGTTGGCACGAATATTATTAGACTGCTCATCAATTTGGTGCGGATGCTGCACAGCGCCAACCGAAAAGAGATACTGCAGACATATGTGCAGCATGTGTTTGTCACGCCTGAAGGCAGAAAGAACCAGACGGTCCACGAGGAGTTGTGCAAGTATTTACCAGCTATACTTCTACCGAATAACACCGACTTCTTGGTGATCAATTACTTCATGCACCATTCGAACTTCTTTTTTGATATCATGGCGAAAAGTATGGCGCAGCATTTGTTGAAGAGTGGACGGATTAAGATGCATCGCAACGAGCGATTTCCCAGTGATTATTTAAAACAAATTGAAGATTTATCCAAGGTTTTAATCGAATATATCTTCGAGAAACATAAGGATAATCACCAGGAAGTGGAGGCGCTTAATTTAAGTTTCGCCAAATTTTTAAAGGTAAATTTTTCTACTTTTTATTTCACCGATTTAAAATGTTACATTTTAGAAATGCCTCTCGTTAATGGACCGTGGATTCGTCTTCAAGCTAATTAACAATTACATCAGTAAATTTATTCCTGGAGATCGCACGCTGCAGGAATTCAAGTACATGTTCCTCGAAGTCATTTGTAGTCATGAACACTACATTGCATTCAATCTTCCCATTTCTCATACGAGCATCAGCCCGAAGGGAAAGTCGCCAGATTTCGTGCAGGAGTATTGCCTCTCGCAGGAATTCTGCAAACATCATTTCATCGTTTCATTGCTTCTGCAGGAAGTGAAAACTTCCCTGAACGAGTTATCTCATACGAGGAAGCTAGCGTTGAATACGTTGCGAGATTTGATTGCAAAACACGAATTGGATGATCGCTATCAAACCAGAGGTCAAATGAGTCGTATTGCTCTAATATACGTTCCCTGGTTGAATATTGTTTTGGACAATATGAATCGCCTTATACCTGATGACAAAATCGAAGAGTGCAGTGTTGCCGGGAATCGAATTTCGTCATCGAGCAGCTACCTCTTCAAAAGTTCCGTATCAGATACACCGAGTCGTCATCGCTACACATTGCATTTCTCTGATAGTCCAATGCACATTCGGAATTCAGCATTTTTCGACGCCATAGCTGGACAATGTAAGTATCTTCCAATTTGTAATTTTTACCCGCAATATTCTAACGAATAATTTGCTTTTATAGCAATCATGAATGGCCACAGCTCGATGAGTCTAGAATCAGATCTGTCTACAATGTCTGGTGGAGACAACACTTCAATCATCTCACAAGAAACCACAGTCGTGCGTGACGATAAGATGGTTAATGGGAAACGACATAAACGTGGGGTCAGCGTCACGCAATCAGGGCACATCCCACGCTACGATAAATTACAACCAGGAGAAGTCAAGGAAGTCCTCTTGGTTTTCTTATTCGTTGTGAAATATTTGAGCGAGAACCAAATCATCTCCTGGTGGCAAAAATCCCTAGATACCGACGTTGTAAACTTCTTCACAACGTTGGAGATTGCATTGTACACGTTTAAATACGCAGGTAAACGGAATATCAACCTTTTGCCTACGCCCACACATGAGACAAAATCCAAATCGACAAAGGCTCACACTCTGCCAGCACGTATGAATCCCTCTGAGATGAACAACCATGAAAACACTGGAACTTTAGTGATACACACACGAGAAACAAGGGAGAATCTCATTTTGTCTGAGAACGAGGAACAGAGACGAAATCAAGCCATGTTGGAGCAAAGTCTCGCAAATGAAGTGGGACTGATTATTCTGGATCTTATGGGATTGTACTTCCAGCATTTCCGCTCGAATCTCATGCAGAGTGATGGTAACAATTCGATTATGCGGAAGGTTTTTGATATCTACATGGCATTTTTGGAGCTTGGTCAAGGAGAGTCCCTCTACAAACACGTCTTCGCTTCGTTGAGATCATTCATTAATAATTACTCATCAATATTATTTCAGGGTAAGATTTCTTTAATTTTTAAGCCAGTATTTTTATCCTAATTGTAATTTGTCTTATTAGGAAACGCCACACTTTGCGGACGTTTATGCTACGAATTGCTGCGTAGCTGCAACAGTCGTTTGGCATCTGTACGCCAGGAATCTTGCGCTGTTTTGTACCTCCTTATGCGTTCCAATTTCGAATTCACTGGACGCAAAGGACTCACGCGTGTGCACCTCCAAGTCATCATTTCCGTCTCACAAATTTTGGGGAACGTCATCGGATTGAACAACTCCCGCTTTCAAGAGAGCTTGTCGATTGTGAACAGCTTTGCATCCAGTGACAAAGTAATGAAAGGAACAGGATTTCCCATGGAAGTCAAGGATCTAACAAAGCGTATTCGAACCGTGTTGATGGCTACGGTTCAAATGAAGGAACATCATCATGATCCAGAGATGCTCGTCGATTTGCAGCATTCCTTGGCGAATTCGTATGCTTCAACTCCGGAATTGCGACACACATGGCTCGAAAACATGACCCGGAATCATATGCGTGATGGAAATTACTCCGAAGCAGCTTGCTGCCAGCTACATATTGTTGCATTGATCGCTGAGTATTTGAAGTTGAAGAAGATTCAAACCTGGGGTGCAGAAGTTTTCGACAAGATCTCATCGAATATTAGTCGTGATGAACGCGGATTGAAGCTTGACATCGGAGTTCAAGACGTTCAATATTCTGAGTACACATTACTTCAGAAACTAGAAACATGCGTGGAATATATTGATAAATCAGAACGTTACGAGCTCTTGGGAGAGCTCTTCAAACTGATATTTCCCATGTATGAGAAGAAACGCAGCTATCAGTTGTTGCAAGAGGGGCATTCGCAGTTGTCGCATTACTATGGGAAAATTGTGGAAGCAAATCGCACATGTAAACGACTTCTCGGCCGATTTTATCGAGTGGGTTTATATGGTCCAGCATTCTTCGAAGAAGAAAGTGGAACAGAGTACATTTACAAGGAACCTAAGGTGACACCTTTAGTTGATATCTCCGAGAGATTATACAAGCAGTACTGCATGAAATTTGGCTCTGATTCGGTGAAAATGATTCAGGATTCCATACCAGTAAGTTTTAATTTTGCACAATCTTTATTTTTACATTTCGAAATCTGTAACTTATAAATATTGTAGATCGATCCAAGTCAACTGGATCAGAAATTCGCGTACATTCAAGTAACTCATGTAACACCATATTTTGAAAAATGCGAGTTGGAGGAGCGCCAGACTGAGTTTGAGCAGAACCATGACATCAATTGCTTCATGTTCGAAACGCCGTTCACGAAACAAGAAGGAAAAGCGCGTGGTAATCCTGAGGAACAATGGAAACGACGCACCATTCTCACAAGTAATAATTTTTCCATACGTTTCTATATTTAAATAATTTTCTAATTTGCTGAATCTGTTTGTTCAGCTGAATACGCTTTCCCATATGTGACAAAACGCATTAAGGTCGTTGATAAGCGTGCCATCGAGCTTTCTCCCATTGAGGTGGCCATCGACGAGATGCAGAATCGCGTGAATGATTTAGAGGAAGTCGTCTTTTCCACTCAGCCGGACGCCAAAAAATTGCAATTGTTGCTGCAAGGCAGCGTTTGCGTCCAAGTAAATGCCGGACCTTTGGCGTATGCCAGCGTCTTCCTAGATTCCGAATTATCTAATTTATACCCAGATGATAAAGTTGAAGAGCTGAAAGATATCTACAGGTAATGAATGCACATCTTTTTCAACTCTTTCTAATTGCTGGATTTTAGGGACTTTATTAAAATTTGCTACTCTGCCTTGCAAGTTAACAGCAAGATGATACAGCACGATCAGCGAGAGTATCAGGAAGCGTTGCGGAATAACTACATTAAATTGTGCACGGAGTTGTCGACGCTCTTCGGCGAGCCGTTGTGGCCGCACGAAGAGACCGGAAGTTTCAAGCGGAACAGCATGTTTAGCCCGATTAGTGGCGCTTCACATAATTCGAGCACTGCTTAATCAATAGAATATATCGGAGATACGTAAGGCGGGAGCGGATTAGCAAATTTATCGAGACGTTACATGTTAGAGGTTTGTTTTTGATTTTATTCGCGTTGAACCATTTAGTGGAAAATTGATATTTTAGTCGTAAATAATTGGACGTAATTGGCGTGTGTGCAATCTGCAATCATATGCGAGAAAATGCAATGAAATTGATGTGTGCCATCTTGCATGAATTGTTGACTTGGTCTTGGATGACCAAAAATTTGAAGGTGCAATCAATCTAGTGAAATTCCCTCAGATTCGCTACTCGATGGTTGCTATTTTAAATGTGCAACCAAAAAGTGACGAAAAACTTGCCATATACATCCTTGTTTGATGGGAATTGATGTTCATTATGAGAAAACAAAATACTGATAATGCACATTTTTTCAATTAATCGTCTTGCACTTTATTTGGAGACTTAGCATAATTATGTAACAATGCCAAAACAAGTATATATCGGCTCATCCAGCTGGAATACTAGTGGAATCAGGCAGTTTCACATATGTATAAGTGTCATAAGAGTACTCGCGAAATCACCAGCCTTATATAACGGTTTTGATATCACTTATACAATATTGAAATGCATTCTCATATTCTATTATACACATTTTTGAGAGACCTTACACGTTTTTATGACACTATATCAGAATTGTGGCAAACTGGGGCTCAATTTAATCTAGTACAACAGTCATTGCAACTTGTAGTTCAGGCTGTATGTAGACGTGTAAACCTGTACAAATCGAATCCTAGCAATTACACATTGTACGCCTTATCGTAGGTAAATTTAATAATCAAATTGATATTAGGCATATTTGCACTCATTTACGTCATATCCGTATAATTGTATTCATTACTTGTTTATGCATATGGTTTATAATTTGCCTTTTAATTGCTTCATTTGGGCAGGCACACACATTCTTTACCATGTTTTTTTAGTATGGGCTGTGAACAGATGAAATTTATTTGCTAGGATATACGGAGTGCGTAAAATTCAATTGATTTCACAGTTACAAAATATTTTCTCATTACATTTACCATGACGATTGTTACGGATGTTTTCAAATTTATTTTATTTTTCTATATAGACAAAGCTAAAGAAATTATTGAATGTTAATTAGATGCTATTCATTAATATTCAATAATAGACTACTCAAATTAGTCACATTTATTTATTCAAATGTATTATCTATGTCTATTAATAGTATCTATGATAAATGTTAATTTATTAAAGTATAAATTGTAAATTCTCGTATTATAGAAAGTCAGTGACTTTTAGTGGAAAATAAGTGATAGTGAGGATGAAAAATTATAAACTCTGCAAATGATACAAGAAAGATCCCCAGGCGCATCCATTGAAGGGATTACAAATGAATCGAAAAAAATACAGATACCCGATTAAACCGATGCAGGAGAAACAAAACTACTACAAAAAAGAATTAGAGTCACTGAGTATGAACAATAATTGCACATGTGTAGGGAAAAACTTAACAGCAACAGACATGAGGGAAGACTTGCAGCAGCAGTGCCTTATGGTATTGTTTAAACAATATATTTCTACAAATTCTATAAGTGGACAAAATGTTATATCATTTTTTATTTCAGATTCTTCAGGCTGATGTTGACGACATATGGTGTACTAATGTGAAGAACTTCATGCACCAACAGAGTTTTGGAAAGCATCATTGATTGGTGTGAGGTCTTCAAGCAGTCTCAGTGGTATTGTATAAACCATATATTTCTATAAATGCTATATGTTAGTAAATATCTCATAATGTATTTTCAGAATCTTCAAAGTGGATTCTGGTCTATCAGTGCAAAGAACTTCAAGAGACCTGTGAGATTAGGAAGGTTTGGGATCCTGGAGAAGGTATTGTGCTAATTCTAATTTTATTTTTCCTTACATCTTATGGGTTTTCTATGTGTAAACATTTCCGATTTTCCTGTGATTTTTTTATCCTTAATTGCAGGATGGATTAGTTTGGTTTCAGCAGAACTTTGTGATATAAATAGTTTTATTATGTTATGATATATGTAATTCTGCTGTCTTTATATGGTATTGTATATGCCATTAGTACAGGGTACATATATTTGGTGTGGTCTTAACAATGTGTAGCTGTGGTGTCTTCTGTTGTAGCTCTTATTCCTCGTTCTTCCTTTCCTTCACATTAATTTAAACATCCAATTCTTCAATCTTTCATATTTTCTTTGCCTTAATTTTTTTTTCTTGGTTATCTTTGATATGAGCAATTAAGCCGTGGCGGGAGTAAAGTTACTTAGCCAAGTTTCAAACCGCGGGAGTAAAGTAGGCACTTTATTCCCGCATATATATAGTCGGCCCGCGGCGATTTGGTTTTATGATCCCTCTAACAGCGGGAGTAAAGTTGTACTTTATTCCCCCCTTCAGTGGCAATTTCTACAGTAGTACCTCGTTAATTGAAACTTCCTCCATGCTCTCGAATTTTAGAAAATTCATGTATCGACATATCATTGCAGTTCATGCAGTGTGTTAACATTGTGGGGTTGATTCCTTGAATTCGTCCCATCAGAGGCAGCATTTTCTCTTGAAGTTTCTAGGTTCATCGATCCCCGTTTGTGCTGCATGTTTTCATATTAGTAAACATTGAATATTTATTATATTCTTGTTCCAGAATCATCAAGTATTTTGAGTTTACCACATGTTGGAGGTAACATAGATGGACAGGTTCTAGTGAACTGGTTTAAATATTCCTGTAAGTGCGATACATAAATGGACATCTAATTGTACTTCTATTTGGTAAGGCTTGATTTATTGTTGGAGTTGTCATTACATGTGCAAGCAAATGAAGCCATCATAAATTATTAATCTATTTTGAAAATAAGTCATAATGTGTTTTGTTTCAGATTCTCCAAGACGTTGGTTGGTGTTTCGATTGTGACTTTGTTTACTCGACAATC
>JARJDZ010007823.1:0-136626 GCA_030264555.1 Aleochara sp. GC000083
GTTAATTCGTACACTATAAGGTCCTAAGGTTCGTTAACGAATTCGGTAATTGACAATCGGTTGATTTGACATATGTATATTTCATTTGGCTATTACTGTTGGGATTTGAATTCGACTCGGTAGATTTTAAGGTTCTAATGGTTCTAATCTAAATATGTCGACATTAAAATTAAATAATTTTAAGGGATGAACTTCGGTGATGGTGCTGGTGTAATATGTTGGTCTTGGTCATCTTGTCATTGTCATCTTGTATACTGTTATAACATACCTTCTCTGCTCTCTTATATTGGGGACTTGAGACTTGCAAATTTTGTTAAGGATTACTCAATGTTTAAGTTATCAATTTTAACTATATTATCAGGACTTTTCGTCATTTTGTATAGTTTTACTTTGGGCTGTGGTTGGAAATTTGCAAACCCACTCTTAGAACGGCATGGTGTAGATTCGTACTTGGACGTTACATTTTGAAGGCGCATAACATAGCGGCTGCATTTAGTATGTTAGCACCCCCAACTTTGGCAACGTCTTCGGGGAATAATAGGGGTGCAACCAGCACTGAAAGCAAGCAAATCGACTCCACTTAAAATGTATGCGCATAGTAATTTGCAATAGTTCCGCGAAGCGGTGGCGCATTTATGGCCCATATATTTGACAAACGTTCATCTGATTGACATTTATTGTGCTGCGCTACGCGAGCGAACCGCGTTACCGATGTAAATGTACATTTCCTGCATTGGCATTTTTATGATCGCTGTTTGTGGATGAGCATGTTTCTCTGCATTCTATAAATGAATAAGTAAACGCGGCCAACGTGTGACATGGGTCGCTTCAGTATATGAGCCTTTTTTCGATTTTAATTACCAGGGAGCGTGTTTCCCCCGCAATCACTTTCAATATGGCATATTTACAATATATGTAGAATCGGATGGTGCACTTGCCATTCCTGATAGGTTAGTTTTACGATATTAGATTCCTGCCAAAAAGTGAACTCCACATTAGTTAGAATAATCATTTTCGGATGTTGTTTGCATCTGGCATTCAACATTCGGTTTGCTGGTGAATGCCCATTCCACTTGCTCGCGCTCGTTTCGGAACTAATTTAACTTTGACAAATCTACTCGGCCGATCTTTCAGTGCATTTTCAAAGTACCAAGCGTACAATGTCGGTATGTGTCATAATATGCCCAATTTGTTTCTCTTGTACATTTTGATAGTATCGTTCCATCGGCAGTGATATTATATCTACTCTTACCTTTGATATTATTTATTTATACACGCATTTATCGATGAATTTATGGGGTAGGGTAGATGCGTTTTAATTATCAAACTGAATGCAAATAAACGGCATCGAATGTGGACATGCAAAAAGTAGCACAAGCTGGCAATTGTGTCCAAACGAGTAGAAATAAAAAGCGCACAGGGCAGGGTTAAATAGCAGATGGGAAATTGTTGGCCACTCGGGTCTGGCACGAATGGCGGCGGGCCTTATGGGATTGCTTGGGATGCGGACGGGGTAGCCGAAGATGGCATTCGGGTTGATTTACGTAGGGGTTGGAAGCACTCCAGAGACTCCATGTGAGCTGATAGGGTTAGTCGGGTAGTTTACGAGATCCTGTGCGAAAATGAATGCACTTGTAGATGGGATGCAATGAAAGAAATAAAACTATAAATCAGTTTCTTTGTATGACCACCGTCCGATCTAAGAGATGATGATTTCACTTACTCCAATATAGTTAGAATAATTTTGCTATACTTTGCTTTCTAAAAACACTTCTAAGAAATAACGTTTTTGTCAAGATGCGTGCAATAGTGAGTTTCCGATGCTCAAACGAGGAGATTATTGTTAGGTGCAGATGCGTTTTATTATGATATCTTATTATCCATAATCTAGTCTCGTTATGTATAGTAGTTAAACACACTCATTATAACTTCATTTTCAATGTTCGACAATGAGTACATTTACAATATCCACGATGAGTTGATATCCTCACAATTTCCCTGTAAATAATTGGCAAGCACATTACGAACAAACAAGAAGAATATGTTTAGGAGTTTTCTAATGATCGTAGCATATATATATATAACGAGCCCTTGTTAGAAAAAATGCGACAACAATTATATTTACCTTCGACGAAATTGCAGCCCATTTATTGGCTTAACAATATAACGTAGAAACAAATTTTCATTCTCCTGAAATGAACTATACGGCGTCCTCTGACGGCAAAAGCCGGAATAGATTGAATACACGTATCTGCCTGCTGTAATCTAGTAAGCGACAGGCCCAGCTAGAGAGCTACTTTCGCACGTTGTGTTCTGCTATTGAATGGAGGCAGTCTTTACATACATTCGTCGGTAGATGTCGCCCTCTTACTAAAATTCAATTTTGTTGTTTGTTGATTTGCACGTTAATTTTTCATTCTGCTTTTCGTTACTTGATGCTGCGAATATTTTTTGTTTATGCATCTAACTTTTGTGATTATCTAGTATATTGGTTAATTATTCATCAATCAATTAATATCCTGCTGATTTCTTTTATTCTTTATTCTCTTATTTTTGTAATTAGTTAATAACCGGTTGATGTATGTATCGGATGCATATGTATCCAGTTAGGAGAGCGTAGGAAATAGGAAATAGTCGAAAGACTTTAAGAGCAAACTCGGTCTCAAGTTGTTATTTCTCTTCAACGCAAGGTGTAAACCTGCTAGCGAGGTGTCTAGGATGTACGCGTATTCGTAGCAAAGCCCAAAGCCCTTTGCTTGTCTGCTATCGAGGGCAGCGCTAAGCAGCCCGCGCGTCACGGGTGCAAGAACTACAAACAACCCTCCGTGATTTTCGTACCGAAGTTAAACCTCAGCCGCTTTTCGGCAAACTTTCCACCTTTGCCACGGAAGGAACGCAGCGCGACGCTCTCGCGGGCGGCCGACCGCACGCCCGACCGCAACTTTCTTCTTGCGCGCACTTTGGCTGCGTGGGCGGCGACCGTCGACGACGTGCACGCCGCGCCGGGACGTAACTTTGGCGGCCCGATAAAAAGCTACCTGATACGGTGGCGCCGGCAGCATCATCAAGCAGGGGCGCTCTTCGCGAACTTCACCTGTGCCCCCATCTGAACGTTAGGTTTGCCCATTGACGATTGCGCCCGCCGCTCACCAGTCCCTGCCAACCGCAAGGCAGCTAACAAATACGGGGCACAGAGCACGAAGCATGCGGCATACGTTTGTCGAGAAGGACGAGGGTGCATGTGCATTGGTGGCGTTGCGGTTCGCGCTTGCCGAGAACTTCTCCAACTCTCAACGAAGACTTACTTGGGCCTGTCGAGAGTTTTCTTCACTGCCGCCGCCGCCGTGTGGAGTCGATGTAACGTGATACGCCGCCGCTGCTGCGGCTGCCGCAAGGAGTCGCAAGATTGGAGTTGAGCGTGCAGAACGCGCTCGTCGGCGAAGAAGTTGGAACGGCAACATGCGAGCGAGGCTTGATTTCATGCCTGAATTGGGCGGCGAATTTGCAGCGTCTCCCTGCGTCTCGGCGCCTACGATGCTCGCTTCGATTCGAACGCAACAAATTTAATTACGCTATTCCGCCGGCTTCTTCTCTTCCTTCCCGCGGTTCCAGTTTTATTGCCGCACCGCGTCTGAATGTAATAATTCAGTCGTGTAATCGCTTCAAACGAAATTCAATATCGCGTACGAAAACTTCATTTGAATAGTCGCGCTTCGCTCATACACAACGCACGAACGTACATGCCGCGTGGAGGCGGCCAAGTTTTAAGCCAATTTACCTCGATGAATGCGGCGATTTCAATCGTTCAATGTGGCCGATGCGCGACAGTATGACCTCCTCCGTCTCTAGGCCCATCGGCATCATCGTCATTTCCGTGCGAATCAGCGTTTCCGTTACTTCGACAGTGATGCGCTTTCGGCGTTCTCAGCAATCGACAAGTATGCACAGTGATGGGGTCGCTGCCTATCACCACCGCCGGGGATATTTCATAACAATGGGAAACGCACGCGGCAATTAAATCGACGTAAACGTAAACTTCAGACGATAAAATTCGATAATTACGCGTTTAATTTAATGCGCCGAATAAAATGTGCGTCCAACAAGTGCATAAAACTTAATGGCCGACCAATAAAACGACTCTTAAATCAACATTTAAACGATATACATACACGAATGAGTAAATTGATGTCGTATGAGTAGTGCGGCCGTGAGTAATGGGCCAAATTGGTTTTTATTGCTTACATATGTAGCCGACGAGTCAATAAAAGTGTACTGCTCTCGCTCACCCGAGGCCCACCTTCGGAACATTTTTCATATTCGCTGGCTGGAACCGGGCGCCTGTGTTGGTTGGGGGGCGGCTGGTGAGGGCTGAAGAGGGCGGCGTGCCGAGCCCTTCCGTTAGCTTGTTGTCTGCAGGTTGCAATATCCGCCCTATGTCGACTTTGTCTCTCTGAACACCGCCACCGGCCACCGGCCTTCGCGTTAATGTTGAAGTTTCGAATTTGACATGTAATGGAATCTATTGATGCGCCGAAACGTAATTATACCACTCATTAGTCAGTCCACTAGGTTCTTTTGCTTTAACACTTCAAAATCCTATCTCTCAAAAGTTGCTGGCTTCAAGAAGTTAGTTACGCAATTGTCCAATAAAGTGGTAGTTTATATTAAAAACGTAAATGTTATTTGGTTGTCGTAATTGAAATGCTGCATTGTGATTAGTACAAGAATCTTGAGCAAGAAATGAAACGAGTCGGACGAGATAGGTGAGAAAACACGCAAATGCTTTTTGTGCTTCATTGTGCTTATTAAATTCGGGTTGATTAGTGAAATAGCAGCACAGAAGACGGGCGCACGTTGTTGGTGAGCAGGCAGTATTATCAAGAAGACGAAATAGATCTCGCATCCTCGCGTAGAATTCGCCGAGACGCCCCCGCACTCCGCCTTCCGCACCACCATCGCCGCGTCGCTATGCGAGCTGTTGTCCGCGTTTTTGCTCGACGTGTTTATGTTTCATTTCGTGTTTATTTTCATTCTACTTTTTTTGCGTTTTATCTGCTGTGTGCGGGCGCGTGGCGCGCGCGGTGTGTAATTTCAAACGCGCTGCACTTAATTGCACCGAAAACATGGGCGGAACGTGACGTGATACCTGAGTGAAATTTAATTGCTACATGATACTCTTGACTACTCCGGTAAATGCTGCGCAGCCGAATTATCATGCAAAGAAACTTCCACATCGTGCATGTGCATACTACGAACGAGCGCGCTGCCGCCGCCGCAGCCGTCACCGCTTCAAGCTCGAGCATGGTGATACACACGTGCGGGTTGTTCACATGTGCAACCTTTCATATTTGCCGCCCTCGCATTTACTCATCATTTGCAGTTTTTGTCACTCTTTCGAGTTGCTCTTTGACGGGGCGCGTGGTGGTATACATAAAGTGGTTGCAAATTTAATTAATGGCACGGTTTTTATGAACGATGAGTCAATTGCGAATGAAGTTTGATTTCCGAGAGTATATTCTGCAAGAATCGGTTCCAAAATTGATTAAATCCAAAGCCATCTTACATGTTAGTATGAAGATCTCAGCTATGTTAGTGGAAGACTTGTTGCGTCCGGCATTGTTTTTGTTAAGCGGATGATCGATTTGCCATTATAGGTTCACTGCGCGTTGCTTCCTCGACGCGGATGTTTATTGTAGTGCGATATTTGCATGCAAACATCATTCGCGTTCGCGTTTATCGATTCGATTCTGTTGGGGGAGACGCGAGTTTCGACGCGATTCCATTCGGGCGTAAGCGCGCGCTGAGAAATGTGCATAATATGTCAGTGCGCGCCTAGGCGCGCGGCTCCACATGTTCGGTACTTATGCAATATCCATCCGGCTGATTGCACGCAATTGCCTATCATATCGGCACATCTCGTAATGCATGAGGTACTTGGTGCGCACGGCAGTCAATTGCGCGCATCTCATTCCGCACTGTTGGGGCGGCGCGAGCGATTTACTGCATTCGTTGGGATGGGGCTCTAGTTGGGCTGGGTCACACTTGGCGCATATCCTGTACATTGAAATCCTACCGCTGTCGAAATGCTAATCGGTTTGACATTTAATTAGCGTCGCAATTAGCGTCGGACGGCCGGCCTGCGCGCGCTGAGCCGAGACACGAAGCTCGATGGCTTTGTGCGCTTTCAAGACCCGCCAGAGAAGGCCCGCCAAAATGATTGAGGAAACTGATGTGGGAGGCGTGCTGCGTGTAGCTACGATGCACGCGCATCAGGGACGTTACCCGCCAAGGGCCCCAAATGCCGCCATCCTTGCCGGCATCCGCGAAGTACAAATTTGCGCCCCATTTGTTGTGTGCCAGGCATCGAATTGCACTGGTGTACGAACCGAGGTTTGCGTCGTTGTGCTTCCGTTTTTGGTAACCGCGAAATTGAAAAGTTGATTTGCGTTTTGACACCTCAAGTCGTACAAACCCACTTTGCCCTCATCACGTGTCGGCTAATAATACATAATTGATTTCAATTCGCATGCAATATGCTGATGAGTAGACCGTCTGTTTGCTAATTTCGTATCGATTCAGATTATAGACTTAAACAGCATATCGAATGTATAGCAATTGACTTGTAAATCTCGGAAATCGAAAGATCCTTGAAGGATGTAGGGTGTAGCAAAATTCGAAATTCCCATGCTGCTGCTATAGAGCTATAAGAGTACCGTAATTTGATGTTGCTGCGCCAGCCGGGAAGCCGCAGCAAAGATTTAATTAAAAATTTAATAAATAGTTAAACAGTTAGTACGATGGCGGATAAGCCAAGCACATCTTCCCGGCGTGTGTCACAGATGGCGAGGACGACATGCATCGCAACCGGCTCAGCTAATATGTCCGACAAGGTGGGAGTGGGGCATTGCCGCCGTCGGCCGGGTTGACAGAAAGTATTCGCGCGGCTTGCGAACGACTAAGTGCTGATAGGGACTAATTAATTTAAACACGCGCGCGCTTACTCCTGCTCGAGCAGTTAATACGGGTTGGTATGGGTGCATGCTCGTATTTTCAACTGTCGCTCGTAGTTTCTTTTTATGCGCTGCAGTTTACCATTCGGCGACAGCCAACAGCGCAGCCAGCAGTGGCAAGTTGCAAGTTACAACTGCTCGTAAAACTTCCGCCGCGTACATGGTTCCCTTACATACATTCTCAGCGCGACGGGTTTCCAAGTGCGGCGGTAGCGTCGAATAGGCAAATTGAAAAAATTATGCGCCCCCGCCATACGTACAGCCCACTGGGCGACATATTTAAACAACTAATTAACAACTCGCCGCATAATCATTGCTGTGGCGCAATGCACGACCGATCGCAACCGTAAGTGCGAAATGCGACCGAGTGCATCACCATCGGTGGTGTACTATAGCGCGTCTTAAAAGTCGTCTCCATTGTTAGCTCTCTGGTTGCACTTTTCCAACAGGTGCAATGTGCACGCGGTCTTCCTTCAATTCTCGTCGCGTGTTTGTGTACGTACGGGCGCGCTCGTTAATTCGTGCGTTTCGTTCTTTTTGCGCGTCGTTGCACGCTCTATTTCATTTCGCTTCGTTCTTTGCATTCGTTTCGCAATTCTGCTGCCGCCAAGTTAGGGGCGGCTGCGATGTTTGCAGGCATAATTAAAAGCCGATGAATAAATGCTCAATTGCATGCCGAGCGGTCACAACCCGGCTACGTGATATGCGCAGTGGCCCCCCAACCAAACGGTCGTTTCGTTCTGCCAGCGGGCTTATGTTTACGGCTTCATTGCGTTCTCGCAACTTCGACTTCAGCGCTCTGCCAGAGTCCTCGACGTTGGCGTGGTGGTAGTTTTTGAAGGTGGTGGAAAAAAACGGTAAACGATGAACGCTCGCGCACTTCTTCCGTTGAAGAGGGTGAAAAAATGTCCCCATCGCGAAGAGGTGGGAGTTGGGAGGTAGTCTGCGTTAAACGGCGTCGTGCGGGTTCACCTAGTTAGCGCGAATTCGTGGCATGCCGATGGGGCATTCGATGACGGAAGGCGCGAGGTATAATGCCAAGAAGGAAAAATGCGCACCGGCCGGAAAAAATGCGAGCGCGTCGATAAGCGGGCAAATGCCGGCGAATTACGAATACCCATTAGTTTTAATAACGTGAATTCACCTCGGCAACCAGCGCACTATGGTGATGACGATGGCGGTGGCGGCGATGGTGGCAGCGGTCGCGGCTACAAGGGGGCGGACGATGGTGGTGCTCATTGTTACTGAACGCTCTCCGATTTTCACTTGGTTGGTGGGGCCTGAACACGTCGCGCGCGACTCAAAAGCGCTAACAAAAAGCGGACTGTTTTCTCACTGTGTCTATTTGAAGTGCATTGTGCGCACCGCTGCATGCCGGAATGCTACAATGAGTAATCGCCGCCAGTGAGGCGGCAATTGTGCGGCGCTTCTCGACCGGGGGGCACTCGTTGACAGCACACCGCTTGTTTGTTCTAGTTGTTGACGTTCGCCATCGAAAAAATCGACAAGCGCGCTAACGGCCTAAAATCACTCAGCGCATGCAATGCATGTGAGCCGCACTGAAATTATGAATTATTATCATTAGGGTAAACGAGCACGATTTTATTTTGCCTCAGTGGCGTAACAAAAGGAACGGTTTGGCTACAACAAGAAACATACTCGTATGCGCGCTTTCGGCATCGGCCGGCGCGGCGGCAGCACAAGCAAAACGGCAATTTAGATATGCAACGAATGATAATTTGAATGTAAGTGAATAAATCAAGCACATATGGGGGCACGCGTGGCGGCGTTCGCCGTCGTATCGAAAGTGGTGCGCCCTGCGAGACGACAACAGCTACGAAAAACGCGACGAACGCGTACGAAAGCGGGCAACTCAGCAAGCAGCAATCAGCAAATGCCGAAACGAAAGCGCTCGACGACACGAGCTTTCTGCGACAGGATTGCGTTTAATCATCGAATGTCGCGTGCGCCGCGTATATTTCTGCTTAAACATACACTTTTTGCTCTCTGCGCTTACAAGGAGTCGCGGCGGCGACGGTGGCGGCGGCGGCGACGACGAGGAGGTGGAGTCCGTTTGGAACGGTGAGGAAGCGGACGCGCGGAAAAAAGCGCTCTGAAGAAATATGTGTTAAACATCAACACAGCATTTATCGCTCCCCTTGTTATTTTTCTTCAACGCTACTGACGACGACAGCGGCGATGGCGGCGGCAGCGGCGGCAGCGGCACCAACACCAACGACGACATCATCGCCTCTCGCATGTCACGAAGTTTCGACGTCCCGCCATGTGACGTTTTCGATTTGGCGACGCTTTTTGCGGCCCCGCGCATTTGGTTTCGCATTGATTTGCTTGTCAATAGACTCGCAGCGTATTTAATCGGCGTGTGTCGATGCCTGTTGTTGTTGTCAAGTTGCTTGTTGTCGGTTAAGGGGCTGGGGGCTCCTCGCGCCCTCTTACCACCCCGAACGTTACAGGACTGAGTAAGCGGAGGAACGGAGTGTAGGGCATAAAGAACACACAGAGCGCGGAATGAGCGAGCGGCAATTTCTTGCGCAATTTTCAGGCTTGTACTGCTCGCCGGCTTCTCAATTAACTGGGAAAACAAAAAATGGGCTTTACGTGCGTTGCGGTGCGCGGGGCGGTGGAAGCGGCGATACTGCTGGTGGCAAACAGCACCAGCGAGCACGTAGCCCGCGTCGACCTCGGCGGTACAGTGTATTTCTTGTACCAGTTGCATGACTCGTTGGCATGTTCGACGATGTGGGGGTGGGTGGCGGCTGGCCATGTTGGCCGTGGTAACGGGCGTATGAGTTCGGCCTACATATGTGTAGATTATGTGGAAATTGTATGGAAGGAGGGAAAAGTTCGAGATTCGGTGCGGGCTGCCGGGGGGTGGCAGTTCAGCATCGATAGCAATCGTCGTCCGTGCGGTGGTGGCGGCGGCGACGGCGACGGTAGTGGGCGCGCACTCCTATTTATTCGTATTAATATTTGTTCACGAAACGTGCGCGCCTGGCCGGTGATATGGAGAGGAGAGCGCGCCGCTCAAATAGTTACCATTTGTATTTACTTACTAAAGCGACTGCTGTTTGCCGGGAGAGAACTTCATTTATTATTAAACTAAACAATTACTGCCGTATAAGCCATAGTTGTGTACATCAATTACACTAGTCAAACACAGCGCAAGAGGCGCTCGCCCGCGGGGGGTGGCGAATGACGGGATGTGTGGCGCTGCCACCTAAAACAATATGTTTTATTAAATTTAGTTGCATATGCAATTGACCAATTTTTTGCAGCCCGCCTGCACACAACTATTAGGACGGGTTGGGACGGTGGGGTGGCTCCGTTTTTGCGTCGCGCCCGCGCTGTTGTTGATTGCAGCCGCGCGCCGTTGTCTTTTTATTTTGCGGCGCAAATTACGCGCCTCATTTATTCATCACGCTGCGTCGCCGCCGAGATCAAATCAAATGTTTTATACATGCAAACAAACGCGCCAAAAAAAAACCAACACAAACAACGTGAACCGATGCCCGCCTCGCGAATGATGATTTATGTATAATGCGCGCTTCAAGTGCCTCCGTTGTGTAGTTTCACGCGCACCGCCGCCGCCACGCAGAGTGTATTTGCACTGCATATATAGCGCATCAATATTCAATTGTTGTTTTGCCGCGCCGGAACATCGCATATCGGCTGGATTGGTATCGCGTTGCTGCCAGCATATCGCTAAAAGCACGTCGAAAATAGCGCGCCCAAAATCGCACACGCGCGCCCATGTGCGCGTTCATTACACGTTCTGTCGCCCACATGACAAAGTCCACCTCGCCGTACCGAATGATTCGCGCGCCCTATCAACGCCATCGGGATAGTTCAATACGCGGGCCGCGTTACACGTGCCTCTGGAAGTTGACAAAAGGTTTCGGGGGCGGCATCAACGAGAAACATCGGCGAAGAGGGAGGACGTGCCGAGAGCGTGTTGAGGCCGACGTAGGTGAAAAGGTTGCGACCTGCATGAACGAACCTCGTTGGGCACGCCGCCCCACCGAAAAAATGCTCGCGCTCTCGAATAAAACGCATTATACCCATTAAACCAATACACTATCAGATGTGCGCGAACGTGAGCTGAAATTCTATACCAGCTATAAATATGATTGATCGTCTCAAACGAATCGGGCCGATTTTTTTTCTGCGTTTCCGTTCGCATATTTGTGCACGGCGAAAGTTTAGTTTTATTTCCGCTTGTTATTCAGTTTTTGTCTATTTTCACCGCGGTAAAAGCGCTACTGATATCAAGTCCTTGAAAATATGGAGGAAATATGTGAGACGGGCTATTGCTAATTAGCACTTCATCATTTCTATCATTGCTCTCAATAATTATTACAACGCGCGCATTTTTGATATGCATTGCAGAATTTAGTGTAACGCGAATATGAATTCCATCGTATCGAAGGCAGCGAGAACAACCAGCCCGTTAATGGAAATGTGCAACTATTTGCAATTAATCATCGTGCTCGTAAATAAGGGACTTAATCAACATTACTTGGTTATTAAATGCGCGCATGTTGTTTACATAACGCATGGGGCGTTGATTCGGCCGTTAACGCGTTTTGCAATGAATCGAAAATAAATAAAGTTGCATTGGTATATCGGAATATGCGCTGCATGGTTGACGCGCTTAGAGCAGCAACGGGCGAATATAGTACAACATTTGATGCTGATTAAGCTGACGGAAACATCGGTTGGGTGGTTGGTTGGGCGGTCGGGTGGCCGGTGGTAGTGGTGGCAGTGGTGGTCGAGGCATGGCATCGGCCTCGGTGGTCTGTTTGCATTCGCATAAATCATACGCCCGTGAAATTTTTGGCGCACGCATCAATGCCACTGGTGCGCGATGCGGCGCAAAATATTATTATAACTCGTTGCGGATGGGCAAATAAAAGGCGACTCTCGCCTCGAGGCGATTGCTTTTGCTTTGCGGCCGGGCGGAATGTACGCGAATTTAATCATACTGATTGCGTATGCTTGCTTTTTGCCTATTTGCACCAACACGAAATGTGGCTGCAGCAGCCGAGAGCATTCAATTTCGTTCGTTTTTCTGCTCAGTCAGTCCAGCCCCTTGAACATGCTCAGATTAATGCAGCGCATAATGAAATTGATAAAAAGCGAGTTAAGTGAGAGGAGGGCCGTGCCGGCAATGAGTGCGTGTCGGGAAGGAAATATGCTTTTAATCAAATTATTTCCGTATAGTTCGTCGATTGACTCAACTCAGCTCTGTCTGACATTCAGCATTTCATAAGAACGTTGCCTCGTAATACCAAGAATCTACGTTTGTGCTGGTGGCGGTTACTGTTGTTGCTAGGCTGTTTTTGTTGTTGTTGTTGTTGTTGTTGTTGCGGCTGTTATCGAGGCGGATTATTACGGCGGTTTCAATAATTTTCATCGTTTCAACAGACGGCATCGAGTGCGTGGTAACCGAACCTGATACCTTTTGTATGATATGCTGTTCTACCACGCAATGCCACGCGATCAAATCAATTTGGTTGATTGAATGGATGAAAAAGCAAATTCTGAGCAAACGCGATACTCTCCTGCTGAATGCTTTTCAACATGCTTTGGTGTCCGGCAAGCGCAGCAAGATCATCGTACTTTGTGCATACAATTTTAACCAATCTACGGCTGACGACCAATGCATGTTGAAATGCCTCAATGCTATAGCCCAGCTAGGCATATCAATTTACAAAGCGATTCATGATCCACTGGAAAATGTTGGTTTTCGGTATTCGATTTGTTTTGATGATCAGAGTATTTTGGAAATTATTTCCCTCTTTCGTGTGAGGTTTTAAACTGGGCTATGTAGGCGGCGTTTTTCTAAAACCTGATGAAATCGATTACGCATATAGCGTATTTATTCATAATAATGGCGGGGTGGCGACTGTTGACGTCGTCAATTGAGTAATGAAACAGATAAGAAAATATTCGTTGGGATATGCCACACATATAGCGCGCGCGCAAGAAAAATGTTAAAGTTGAAGGAGGAGAATGTTACGCCCGAGAGTGAAGAGCTTATTAAAGTAGGAAAGATTAATAAGCAAAAACCGAACGGCGGGCGGCAATTTCGAAGCGCGAACAAAAACGAAATGATTTCAATTAAAGTTGGAGAAAGCAATTATTCATTCGCGCGATGAAATAACGTCGAGGAGCCGCCGAGAAGCGTTCGTTTCATCGGGTTCCAGCGCTCACTGGTACTCGTACACTCACAGCCGCCCCCTTCTGCGCTAGGGCCGACGGCGGCCAACCCACCCTCTGTTAACGTTAAGCGTCACGAGCTTAAATTACTCCTTGTCATTTTTCTCTATCTAAATTTGCCGTTCGGCATTGGAAGCTCAAACGAAGCAGCCCGCTGCTGCCACCACTGCCACCACCACAGCGCACGTGTGGACTACTTGCTTGGTTCGTCTGCGTCTTCGTGCCCGTTGCATTTCATTGTCTTATGTTGCTGCCAACTTTCTCGTCCACATCGGTACCGTGTTCGTCCTTGCTGCCACCACTGCCGCCGTGCTTGAACGGCGAACAAGTTGGGTTGCGTTTTTGTCTACCACTTGGACTGGTGTGAATGCGCCACTTGCCGCGCTGAAGTGTTGAAATGGCCGCGCACTTTACACGCTCGTGTATTCGCGTTTCCGCGACGGCGTCCTTATCATGGCATTCATAAATCGTGAGAAACGTTTCAATAAATTTACCGGCTGTAACATACTCATACATGCCGACAGTCAGTCTGGACCGCCCCCGCGTGATGAAGTACGTGTGGCGTGAGCGCGCTTATGCTTGTATATTTTTCATTTGGTTGCGCCAGGTAAACAGAAGCACATGACTTCATTTATTTACTCCCGAGCGCAACTGTCAGCATGCCAGCAATTAATCGCCGCTGACATCAAAATCAGATTACACATGCAGCCGAGATGCGAGCACTTTTGCTCTTCAGGGAGGCGGCGAGCCATCCGCGAAGACGTTGATTGCTGGACGACGACTTCCTCCCGCCTGGCACTCATTCGTATATTCTGGAGCGCGCGGTACGCCAAACAAGACGCTGAAATAATCATGCCGAATCATGCGACACGTGCGTCAAACTAGCGAGCGCATGAATGATTTATGTGCAGCAATGCTGCCAACCAAGCCGGGGCCATCATTGCGCCGCCTGCACATGGAATAACAAGTTTCACTTGTGCACCGCCGCGAACGCCAGCCGCCGCCATCGGCTTCCCAGTGTGCAATATTTAAAATGCACGTCGGCCGGGGGCCGCGCGCGTCCTCTCCATTTCGGCCGGCGCTTTGTCATTTTTGCCAATACGGCCCTCCCGCGGTTCGACGAAATTGCAAATTCTGGCGCAAGCACATGTACTTACAGACAGGCGAGGAGAGCGCTCGGGTGACTTTGTTTGCGAGTCTCTGCAGTCAGCAGCGCGCGCGAACGCCTCTCTCAGCGAGCAACACGTTCGCGCGCTCGTAAAACCATCGGCGTGCATGCACAAAATAACCTCGGAAAACTTGCGGCTGTATCCCCACACATAAACTCCCGCTAGTTCGCTCTATTAGTTATACATGCTCGCTACCATCGCCGGCACCAGTGATGCTGCCGAAGAACCCCCCGTCCGAAAACCCACCCATTCTTGCACTTCTCATCCTCGCATACAAGTCAGGGGGCGGCAGCGAGCGCGTTCTGTTTCGTTCCACCGTCCACATTACTGAAACGCTTAGTGTTAGCATGTCTGCTGGTGTTGCATTCGTATTCACCTGCACACGTCGAATTTGAGTGCAGTAGTTTGCCTTCCGTATGGAAAACAGCTGCCGGGAGGCCGCCTCCCACGCCCGACTCTGGAGTTTGCCTCCACTGCAGCAGCGGTGGCGGCGACGGCGGCGTGCTTACGCTTAGCACGAGTGGCTGGGCTTGCCGCTTTCGGGGCGCATGTTGGAAAATGTATGATTAGTTTAGTGTGGCGCAGCCATCAGGCGAGTTCAAATGGAAAATGTTGCAATTTGACTTTTAATAGGTAGGTGCTGAGAGTCGTTCGCGTTTCGGGCGCACACAGACATACAGAGTGTCCGCCCCCGCAGTTGCGAAAACAACGCGTTTGCAATTAGTTTCTTGATTACTTCACTTAATTTAACGAACAATTCGAATGCAGGCGAGCAGTTATTAATCAGAGAGTGCGCGATCCAACAATGAGACAATGAAAGTTTTGCAAAGTCCTAAGCCTCTTTCATATAGTTCCTCACTTCGATTCGCTTCCGGCTGTCGCTCTTTAGGCAGACGGGTTTATAAGAACATTTTCCAATTGAATTGTTAATTTCTTCAATTTGTTCATGTCGAGAAAAATGTTGATTTTAGTTACCCACTTTTCACTATCTCTACTTTCGCAAATATTTGCAGCGTTCGTATTTCATTAATGATTTCTCAAATGTTTGGTGGAATTTGTTCGACACCCCGTGGAAGTACTTACACTAGGTAGAAACAAGTATTCTAAAATATATTTGCTCATAGATGCAAGTGTACAACTATACAGTTCAACTGCAATTGTTGTGAAGCAACAGACTGCAATTGCTTTCGAAAACAAAGCCGAGAACCCACCAGTGGCATTACCGTAATTATTTATTATCACGATTCACCGAGCTCAGTACAAATCTTACAAGTGTATATCTCGATGGGCAAACCGCTTCTTTAGCCTAGCCTTCAGTTGTTATATGATTGAAATTTTGACAACTCGTTTCACTTTTAATATGATGACGAACACACGTCCAACAAATTGTGCACAAATGATATTAAATTGAAAACCAAACTCTTCATCGTTACTTCCAAATGCGCCATGTACACCGTTATGATTATTGATCAAATCAATCCCTATTGTAGTCGTAAGTGTACCTAAATATTGTTTATCGTCGGAAATATTCTTCAACGTGATTCAGCATGCCCGGCCAATTGTCGAATATGAGCTACAGACGGACTCTGGTCTCCGGAAATATTCGGGCTACACGTGATTTTTGTTGTTCTACCATTAGAATTCCGTGTCGGTTTCGCGTCTCACTTCCATTATATCTATATTCCGTGCCGTTGGGTCGAAATTGGGGCGGCAGGGTCCGCGCGTGCATCGGCTGTTTCACTTGTTGTTAAATTGCCGCGAACGAGCGAAACGTATAAAGTAATCGAATTATATTCGAAATTGATAAATGATTATTACGTTGTTTTCGGTAATTCGTAGATTGCTTTCGGGTTATTGATATCGACGATTATTCCACGTTTCGGTTTCTTCGGGTGGGTGGAGACCATGTGTGTGTTCGTGTGGGGTTATCTCGGGGGCGGTTGGGTGCTGTTTGCGTATCCGGCACAGCACTGCTGGGGAAAGCGCGAGGCAAAGGCCATACATGGATGGATATAGCAAACAGGTTCTCTCTCGAAAGCAAATCAAAAGAACGCAGCATGCCGCATGCCGCGAACACACCACCACAGTAACAACAGCTGATGAAACGAACGAACGCAGGAACGAAAGACTGAAAGCGTGTTGTCGATCGATGCGCCGCACGACGAAATCGAATCATCTTAATGAAGATATCGGACTTGGCCCGCAAATTACACCCTCATTAAATGGATTTATCGATTCAACGTTATTATCTTCATAAATATTGTTGCATTGACGAAACGGTATCGGTCGGTGTAGTCCACTAATAAATCAAGCAGCAGCCGCCGCACATGCCCCTTTCAGCTAGCAGCGGCAAGGAAAACACGCGCGCCGATGATAAGATAATAAAAGCGTAATCAAACTTTCGAGTGCGTGCGTTGCTGCTGCTCTTCGGTGAGCTCCAATTATTAATTACTCCGTTCGAAAAAATTCATTCTCATCGGCGAGCGTTCGCGGTGTGCGATCGTAATGTAAACAATTTGCAAATTGAATTTGGGTAGTGTTATTCCGCGAGCATGCTAATTACGAGCGCTAGCATTCCCATTGACAACGATATCATCGTTTAGTGTAATGCACTACCATGCTATTAAATTAAGGCGCGACGTCGTTGGTCATGCTACCTGTTTAAGCTTTTATCACTGGATTAATCTTGTATTGATGTAACAAGTTTGAACCAACATCGATTTTAATTTTTGTCCTTTCAAAATCAAACAGAAGAACTTGTAGGATTTTCAAACAAGTAATGACTGATCTTGCCACAGAGGCACAGTTTAGTTTCTAAATATGCGACGCTCCCTTTTTCGACACTCATGTAAACTTGTAACTGAATTATTACGTGATGGATCGTTATGTAATGCTCTCAAGGTGCAAAGTTTCGAACTTTATAGACGGAGATGAACGGCCATCGTCGTGACCAATATCATTGCAATTCGACTGGGCGATACCGCGGAGAAGTAGACGCGACGAGAATCGGGCAACATTGAACTATGATTGTATATTGTCGATGTGCGTCTAGTAAGCAAGCTCTAATTATCAGTCGGTAGCTTCGGTACGCAAATGAAACTATTCGGGGATTGAATTAGTGTGTTGGGGCGCGTTGGTTCGACTCCGTGCTTTGCTTGCTGCCTTATTCCGTTCGGCGGTGGCGGCGGTGACGCGCACGTGTAGAACTCACACAGGGTGCCGAAAGTTTCGCTGCTAATTAGAAATTATTAATTAGCATTTGCTTCATTGCGCGCGTATAGATTGCGCAATTTCGTGGTTGATTTCTTTGCGGGTGCACTTTGCAAAGCGCCTTTCATGGTCGCTTCTGATGCGGATCGTGTTTCAGCGCAGAGGCGGGGGCGGCGGCGACCTCGACTACTGTAGAAGGGGATCTTCATCAGGTCACATATACCACTCGTATTCGTTGTTACCAGGCGGGTAGGAACGGAAGCTTCGACGCGGCAATTTCGCTTCTGTATGAAATGTAGTCTAATCCAAGTATGCGCCAGCAACATCACCGCCGCGCGCCGCCGCCGCCGTCTAAAGAGCGGTTGGCGTACGGAAAAGCGGCGGTGCTACAGGCGCGAGCGCAACCGCAACCAGCGAGCACGAAGGCGAGAGCAGGTATCTGATATTCAAGTCATTGGCGTGCGGAAACCCAACTACAACAATATAACCTTATTACTCGACTGCTCCTGACAACCGAAGTGAACGAGATGCGGGCTAAATGCGGATGTGGCGGCTGAGCAGCATTGGGGTCGTGTTGATGGGCGCAGGGTCTTGCTGCGGCCGTGTCGATGTGTTGACGGAATCTCCTCGTTCTCGGCGGCGAACGAGTGTCACCCAGTCGGTGATCATGGCAGCCAGCGGCGTGCTGCTGCGGTACTGGTACGAAGGTGCGGACACAAGGAGGCGGCAGCGCACATACGGCGGGCTAGGCCCATGTTGGCAAGCATGTAGCGATGCGTGTACCGGTCGTGATTAGGCGACGTGCCGGCGTTAATTTACATAGTAAATTCGTACGACTAATGCACGTACGCGTTCTCTACTGCGTTGGGATGCGCCGCGGCGGCAAATGTGCGACAACGGCCTCCGTGCCAGTGGCTGTGGCGGCGCCACATAGCCGCATACTGCTATTGTATTCGCACATTGTGCAAACGCAACGGACGATAGCGTTGCTTCCAATCCGCATTCGCACACAATTACGCCGAAATGCCTTTCGCATCGCAGCGGGTGCGCCGTTACGCGCCTACTATGAATGCCCCGAATATAGCGGGTTTTAGGCTTCGCCAACCCTATCTTCAATTCCGACTTGTCTATCTTGTTATGTACCTCGGTTCCTATTACGGCCGCTGTGTCGGCAGATAGCATAATACGTTTGCGCAGTTACACGGTATAGATCTGCTCGGATGCGACCATGGTCGCACACTTCTACGCGGTTGTACGCATTGCATTGTAATTGCCATTATCCAGACCCAAGTGGTTTTTCTGGCCATATCGAGAGGTAGCGAAACTCGTTTATTCGAATCACCCAACGACAAAAAGCTGCTATAGTTGAACAGAAATCAAAATATCGCGACCATAAGTTACCAAAATACCTCAGCCGCGATGTAACCGTCTTACCTTCGTTTTCATCTAACACGATTATCACTCGTGAATTCATTGCGCTCCAGAGTATACGCTATCTGCTTAATGGTATACGCTCTACGCTTTTACGCAATTACGCTTCTACGCTCTTACGGTTCTACGCTATTACACGTTCGGCGTAATATTACGCTTTTACGTTTCGGCGTACTATTACGCATTCACGTTTCGGCGTACTTTTACGCTTTTACGTTCCGGCGTACTATTACGCTTTTACATGCGCTCAGCGTAAAAATACGCTTATGCAAATTCGGCGTAACAGTACGCTACTAAGGTATACTCTCTACGCTTTACGCCTAGCGCTATCTACTCTACGCTTTACGCTTACCGCTATCTGCTCTAAGGTCTACGCTTTACGCTCTACGCAGCACGCTTGACCCTGTACGCATTACGCTATCTGCTCTAGGGTATACGCCCTACGCTCTACGCCTAGCGCTATCTGCTCTAAGGTCTACTTTTTACGCTCTACACTGTACGCTTACCGTTATCTGTTCTAGGGTATACGCTCTACGCTTTACACTTTCCGCTATCTGCTCTAGGAACTCCTGTTTGTCGGATCCGCAAAGTTTATAATCACTATTTATACCATGGAAAATTATACCGGTCCGGGAAATTTCTTTTTCTCAATTTACTGGTCCGTGGGCTACAATAGCTTGAGTACCCTGATCTAGTCTTTACATATCTTTTCCTCTTATGTTTGGAGCGCGTTTTCCAATATCTCACATCACCATCTTCGCCGACAATCCATTCGGGCGGCGATCGCAATCCTCTTGAACGGGCAGCACAGCGCTTTTCGATGGCATCATATGCGAGATAATACTTAGAGGTAATCCATTTTCGATTCCAAATGCATGTTGGTTGTCGCAAAACATTTCAGCAAAGATGCACTTCTTATATCGGCATTGCATTGGATCGTAAAGATAAACAACCCTTCAAAGGACAATAGACGACAATGCATTTAGTGTTGCACTTGTTCTATTTTCGAGTTATCATTATAATCTCCAATTAACCACTAATAGTAGAAGTTCGAGGACCCGAGTTAAAGCTATAGAATTAAAAACGTACAATTAAGATTTCTCAGACATCGACTGAAACGTGCAACCTCACATTAAATAAGTACTACCGCTCTTACTCCTTCGCCCCAACAATGGTTTTAAAGGAGTTCGTAAAGGATCTATTTGAAATATTAGACAATACAGAGCGATATATTTGTGTACGTCTCGACGGCTCGGCATTTCTATCTTCTTGCACTCGTTTCAATGCTAGTATTGCGAGCATTCGAATGTTCCGTAATGCGTCTTCGGCAACGCTTCTTTCGACCATTCGGCGTCGACGGCGGCGGCGGTGGCGGCGAATCTCGACGTGTGTGCTTGTGCGAAGGCGGACGCTACGTGCAGCCCACCGTGCATGCCGGGCTCCGTTCCGCGCCTAGTGACTGCTAAGTAAGTGAATTACATTGATATATGCTCTATTTACTGCGCACAAAATAGTAAAAACGTAATGCCTTTTTTATTACTCGAGCTGCCATCACATGCGCCCGTCACTTCCGACCTACTCCATTTGCTTGAAGTCACCTTACACGATGGCATTTCATTCAATTACCTTTATTTTTTGTCATGTCTTTGCCTCGGATGTGATGCGCGCCTGGCGATACAAGGACGTGCTTGGAGGCGTCCCGTCGAGCGCCGGCGCTCGTCGGGGCGCTGCGGGTGTCAACCCTATGTCAGTCGCGTGGCAGGATTGACACTGGGCTGCGAAAGCGGCGGCGGTAATGGAGCGGCGGCGGCGGCGCTCCGAAGACGTCGAGGCGCGTCTTGCGACAACACTCATTAGATGCGTTAGTAATCCCACCATGGAAATGACATTAGGAGGGCCCAAATTGATTGATGTATTGAAAATGGCAACGTTCTGTTATTTATAGTAATGTATCGATTTTCGGAGCAATTATATATCCTCGATTGTTGACAATGGCAGCAAGACGTGAACTTCCGTGAGCTCTGTCGAACCCGGTGAAGGGTTGGTTCTCAATAGATACGGCCTCGTGTAGCAACCCGTGCTCGTCTCCTCATCGAAATAAGTCCAACATGTCGCGCCACATTTACGTTGCTCCGGTGCGCGACGTGTTCGTTTAATCACGCCATGTTTCTGTGGAGTGCTATCAGCTGTAATAATAGCACGGCACAAAGGAGTGAATTAAGATAGGTGATCGACATTCATAAAGCAAATAGTCCATGTGTAATGGCATTAAATCGCGACGGGTTGGGGGGCGGTGGTAGTCGACAAAGTCGCGCCTTATTTGGATATACCATATCCTCTTCCTCTTTTCAGGTAACAGGCGCGCAAAAATGCACAATACTCATACTATACCAGCCGCGTGCGTAGAACGCTTTCATTAAATCTGTCGTAACAAAAAATCGGATATGAGCACGTCGCCGATGCCACCCCCATCATCGTCATGGCTCGCGCGCCCCAGTAATTCATTAATAAATCTCCCGTTGCGCGCGAACCTTAATAATCCGTTAAATATTTTTCAATCTTCCACCATTGCAAGTTGGATAAGCAAATGTGTATCACGTCCACCCGCGCACCAACTCCGGAACACACGCGTTCACCTTTGCGATCACCGGCTGGGGGCGTCTAATACATGCGAGTAGGTACGTGTGTGCGGAATATACGCGCGGTGGCGGCGGCGGCGGCGACGTGCATGGCGCGGACGTGGCCTAGCAATAACTCAAGCTAAAGGCAACGTGTTGCATATTCAGTACCATCCTGATAATCCGCTCGTCTCAATATGTATGTGCAGCATGTATCGGAAGGGGCGAAATTTGATTAAGATGTCGCCTCACTGAAGGCCGCGCTCGCAGGTGAAACGGGCGGGCGCCTCTATTCGGCTTGGAGCGGCCGCCACATGACTGCAGCCGGTGCTCTCGGAGAGCGGCTGTCCTTCGGCTGCGTTCACGTGTCACGCCTGAATTACAAGTCGTGCCTCCTCGACGGTGGCTTAAATCGTGCCGGTAACGGCACCGGTGCCGAGTGTTTGGGGACACTGCCTCCCGACCAGCGTCGACTCGGCCCTCAGCCGCCAACAATGAGACACTCATAATATATTCATAAACATAAGCGCAATATGTTGCACGTTCGACCCCATGCACCCCTGCACCTCCGCGCTCCAAAGTGTCGCATTTTTTCATTGGATACGCGCAAAACATTTTCGGATTATTCAACCAACGCCCGTCTGGCAAACGTGATTTCTGCAACATTGCTCCTGTCCTGGTCCTTGCGACGTCGACATCTCTTGCGGACTTTGTCTCCTGCTAACGTAGATAGCATGGAGAAAGTGAGGAAAGTCAAATTAGTCTGTACTGTCGTCCGTTACAATGTGATAATGCCGGAAGCGGAAACGCGCTACGTTGATGCGTAAGAAAGGCAATAACGCGTATCGGGAATCTATTTGTGATTACATCCAGCAGGCGCAAGGTTTGCTACTCGGGCGATCATAATGAGTCAATGAGAAGTTGCAATGTAATAAATCGCGTTCGGGAACAGTACGGTATTTAAAAATATACTTTAATGGGGATGGGAAAGAGTTTCCGTTTATGCGCACCACGCTCGGGTAAATTGTACAGCTTTTTTCCGGTTTTCCGGTGCGCGTTGCGTACCGCCGCGTGCACGCTGCTATGCCATATCTGGAGCAGCACGTTTTCAATTATTTCGTTCCGCTATTACAAAACGCCATTCCATCGCATTGCGCTGAAGAAGCACCAACGGCTAGGGCACCAGTCTCAACATCAGCGGCAGCAAAAAAAACGCATGGAACAGAAAATGTAGGAACAATTAAATATCAAACGTTCGCTCGTTTCTTTCGCAGCCGTGTGCGCGCGCGCTCGCTATTCATTTCTCAACATTTCCACTGCTTGCTTGGCGACGGCGGCGGCGGTGGTGGCGGCAGTAGGGCTGGTCTGCTTGGATTGCGCTTCGTCGTGGCGCACACGGCAGAAATTAAGTGCTTTGTTATTTCATTCATTCGCGTCCGAGATGTGTACGAGCGCATCGTTCGTGCCCGCTCGCTTTTTAAATTGCTTTTGTATGATTTGTGTGATTAATTAAAATCGTTTTATAATATGCTTTATACACCCGTCTGGCCGGCCAGAAGAATTGCAACACCGTTGGTAATCTGTCCGTCCGCTTCCGCGCGCGCGCGAAATTGAAATCCTGCAACGGACGAGACGATTCGATACAAATGACTCGCATTACGGCAGCGCAGGCAGGACGCGTGATGCATATTTAAAGCCTACCGGGCACCACATCCCTGTCGAACGGCGTATCAAACAATTGCGTCGATCGGCAGAACCGTATAATAGTGCCAATGATGCACTCGGGTGACATTGGGCCGTCCACTTTTGAATTGTTAGGTCGGTCGCATGCAGAATTCACTTCTTGAGTGGGTGCAACCTGCTATTCGACGGCGAATCCATGTTGTGCATATTGTAAATGTGCCGTGCGGCAAATAACTATCAAATCGCGGAAAGAAAACGCAGAGAGACGACGCATACGTGACGGAGGCACTTCGAGAACGTCCGGCAGCGGCACGGCATGCATTTCAAAGTTAAGCTAAATTATGTAAACGCATTGATTGATTAAATTTCCACGGAATGGAAAATCAATCACGCGATCCGTGCATTCCCATTGAGCGCGCGAACACACAGTCGCAGGCCCCATGTACCTACTGCACTGATAGCAGCCGTTATCGTATTTTGTTTAGGCGGTTTTGCCGCCAGTGCGCTCGTTTCGTTTCTTCGATTCTTTACCACCACCGCCGCCAGGAACCAATACCATGACAAATGGTCGAGCCGACGAATTTATTCACTGCTTTGATATTCATTCTATTCCCGCTATCGTTTACATTTGCGGACAGACCGGATAAATAAATAATAGTGAATTAGAGTAAACGATGAACTCGAAGCACTCGCCGTATTTTTCGATACGCTTAGCACAAATTTAATACAGTTTTACTCATTGGGCAACTGTTGCATATTTGCACTAAAATCATAAAGTTCCAAGCATAACGTCATAAAATCATCGAATGCGAATTTGCCAAAACTAACAGAATTTAGGGGTAGTATTTAAGTAACTGCGGCTGCTTTCTAATGCACGTCAAGGCTGTTTTCCGTAAAAGCGTGCGTTTTTTTCCTGCGAATACAGCGCGAGCTGTAGAAGTTTGCGTGCATTTCGCAACCTGAAGCCGGGAGTGCTCCACTTTGGTCATAAAGTTACCACAGGCATATAAGTTGGACAATGTATCGGAAAATAACGTGGCACCGATTGTCACGCGATTATTACTGAAGTTGGCAGGCTCGTTGCGCTGGTTTGCCTGTGCTCTCTGTATTTCGATTCCTCGCCAGAATTACCCCATCCAGACCGGCGCACACACATTTCTCATGCATGCATATGGGGGCGGACGCACGAAAGTAACGAATTGTGAGAGGAGAATGATAATGAACGAAATAATGGCACATATGCGATAACTTATCATCGCATTGATATGCGTCGTCGAGGCGCACCATACGCCATACGCCGGAAAAATTATATCTCCCAAAAATGAGCGGAACATGTGAGATGACGACGACGGCTAAAAAAAGGGAGCAACCAGCAAGGGAAGGGAATGCAAAATGGGACAAAAACGCGGACAGAAATGGAAATGAAATGCAAGGAAGGAACACATCGCGCGCGTCTCGCTTCGCGTATGACTGCGGGCTGCGTTAGTTCGTAGACGAAGCGCCACGCCAGCCGCCGCCCCCGGCCCTGCCGCGCCACTCCACAGTTGTAAAATATGTAAAAATTATTCCAACGTCATTTGTTTAAACGATCCGAAATGATTTATAACGCTACATACTTGGTAAAATCAAGGAGGAAAAAATTAGCCCTCGCCGAGCTGGCAGCGAGGCTGGCGGCGGCGGCTGTGGGGGCAGTTGGTGGGCTCGGAGGCACACGCAGCTGTCGAAAAAGTGCGCCGAATGATAAAAAAGAAGTTCGCCCGGTAGGGCGCACAAGAAGGCCAACATCGAATGGGCGTACATTCAGCGACATTGAATATTTCCATATTCATTAAGCATCCACTCTTCGGCGGAACGCGTTCCGGTCACCGGCTCGGCTCGATGTCATATCGACGGCTCCTATTTGCATGCGATCGGCGGCGAGAACAAATCGGCGGGCGGCGGGGGGGCGGGCGAGCTTCGAGCGCGAAGCGACTCGATGGGCCCCCGAATGAAGTGCGCCGTCGAGTGGGCACTCGCGATTTACGCTCGCTTCCCAATTCGGCTCGGCGTCGACCCCGCGCTCGCACCTGCCGAGTGCACTTCCATATCGGACGCTTACTTCTACCTATACTTCAAGCCGCCCCCTCACGTTTTCCATCGCGACGGGCGGGCAACGCGCGTACTTGAATCACTTCACATCCTCGCGTCGATTGCGCTCCCCATCTCGACTCGGCGATTGCGATCGGGTTTGCGATCTGTTCGCAATGGAGCGGACGACGAGTTCAACTGTCGGATTGCGAGCATTATATTCGTTCGATGAATTCTAATCTTTCATTGCGCTGCGAATCAACAGCTAATTATCACTCAAAGCCGCCCTATGCGCGCCCGCGATTTTCATTCAGCCGAAGGCACACCATTGTGATCGCGGGCAAAATTAATTAAAATCTGCTGCTGTACTAATTGAAGTGATTATCGTGGCATAATGGAATAAATCGCGTTTAATTCAAATTCAGAGGGCGTACACGTTCGCTTCGCCCGGCCATACGCGTTCGTTTAGCCACGTTGTTGCGAATACTTTTTATCCGGTTGGAGCACGCGTCGCAAGCAAGCGCGCAAGCAATCTACCAAGGCGCTGTTATCAGTATGTCACCAGGAGCCGTCACTCCTATCAGTACGCTGCCATAAGTAATTTATTCGTAATTGCAATGCAACTGTTTGTTTAGAACGTATCTGTCGCGAGAATTGTGTGCGAGCGGAACGAGATACCGCGCGCGAAATGCATAGAAATGTTTTTGCTAATATGCCACGTCCGTTACCGCTGCTACGTTTACAGCCGGCGAAATAGACGGCCTCGGTCGCACGGCATAATTCGAAGGTGTCCGAAGTGCACTAGATTGTGTGACGTCTCTATGACGCGACCTCGACGCATATTCATGCTCTGTTTTGACACCATTCCGCACCTGCCAACTACCCGCCTCTGCCGCCGCCGCCGCCGCCGCCGCCACCGCGGTCGCATGTCCCTACCAGCGCCCGCTTTGTCACTGCATTCGGCTACACTTCATTTCGTTTCTGCTGTAGGTTTGTTTATCAGTTCGCATGTCACCGTACGGCCGTACGTGTGTATAATGTCCGGCAAGTTGTGCGCTAGTTTATTCATAATTAACCGCCGCCGCTGCCGCCACCACCGCCGCCGCCGCCATCAGAATGGCCGCAGCCGTCAGCATGTTGCGGGCGATTGTGGAGAGCATTGAAGGGAATCGGTGGCCACCCCAGCCCACGCCTGTTATACTTCGTTCGTGGGCAAATGTACAAACGTATGCAACGTATGCCGTGGCGTGCATGTGTAGGACGATGGGGGTTGCTTGCCATTTGCCTCCTGCCATCGTTACCACCCCCGCCATGGAGCACACGCCTTGCCGCCGCCGAGGCAAACTTTTTTATGTCTTCATTACAAATGCATGTCGACGTGTCGACTTGGAAAAGACTTTTTACAAACAAACATAATAACTCTAATACGTCCAACAATGTTGCCACATTCGCATCCACCTGGCTCGAACTAATCATTTTAATCAAAACTTTGGCCGCCACCGTACATCACCGCCCGCTTGCTAATGGCCACGCCGCCTGATTACACGATAATCGAATAGGGTTCAGTTGCAACTGCAATCGGCAGTGTATTTGATTGCGTCTCGACCGTGTCCCATTGCTTGCGCCCGATATTCGCACCCGCCGGTTTTATTCTTCGCGTTGACCTTCTCCAATGTCATCGGAGGACTCGGTATATACTCAGAAATACAACTATTTAAATATTATATATCGCATGTTTGCGTTTAACGTCTAAATAGACTCATTATGCCGTCAAACCGATACACAAAGTGGCCAACAATTACCCCGCAAATGTACATATCCCCCTAAGTACGTGCCATATATTTGTGGCATGTGTTATGTATGCATACGCTGCAGCATTTATAATCTTATGCCGCCCGCTTAAACTATACACCATCGTCGATCGACATATGAGTGGGCGGTCACAGCAACCCTTCTAGTTTGTTGTGCCCGCAACAACAACAACAACAACAACAAACACAATCATGCTTCACGAAACGAACGACGATGCTTGTCATGAACCGTTTCAAAAACGGAGCGAATCGAAAATCGCCGCCGCCGCCACACGTCCACGCAGCTGTGCACTAATCCGCGCGTGTATGCGTGCTTGCGTTGAAGAATTGAAGAGTTTGCATGTCGTCACGTGACAACGCCACGAAAAAGCAACTGGGGAAAAAATGGGCAACAACAACCGCCCCAGCACTAACCGGCGCCACTGGCTACGACGCCGCTCCGCCGACGAGCAACACGCGCAACATGGGCTAAACCAAGCAAACACCGAAGCACCAACTTTTCTGCAAACTCGCCGCCGCCACCCAGAATCTTAGTACAGCGCTTGCTGTCGGTCTTAAGCCTCGTTTGTTTGTCACTGCCTCAATGTAGTCATTCGTGCCGCCAGGGAAGTACTCAATTCATATCAAAAAGCTTCCTGTTCGCTTGTCATGCGCCAAAGATGATAACCTTGCTTTCGAAAATGTTGCGCTAATTTCAATTGAGTTGTTCGGGCAGGTGCCGCTTCATCGAATCATCGTTAGTATGCGCTAAGTCAAATTGCAGATTGCATGTGACGAACTTATTGAAAAGATAATTTAATTGGTTTTAATAGAATCACGGACGGAGACGCGCGTTAGTCCGACCCTGCCGCCCCATCCCGCCCCATCCCGACCGTAGATCGTTGTTTTCCTAGCTGGCCCCCTTCGCTGCTGTCTTTATGAAAAAGACTAGGAGTGCGGTTTATGAATTTTAAAATTATGCAAAGTGGCGACGTTCAAGCGGCCCCGGGTTTCGTTGCTACCGCCGTCACCGACGAAGCGAGAGCGAAATTTGTAATGAAAAATTAAAAAGGGAAAATTACGATTGGCAGTAGATGTAAGAAGTGCCGAAGTACATCTATCTAGGACGGCGAACTCCCCCGCGTTGTGTGCTACATGTCGTTGTTGTCGTAGGCGTAGGCCCAGCGAACATTTCGTGGTGCGCCTGGTATCTGTTTGTTTGTATTGCTTAATTCGCGCACCAAACTCGGCCAGCGTGCAGTATTTTTTGCCGGGCGCAAGAAGGCGCGCCGAGGCAGTAAGCCGATTTGTGCGACAGCGTTGGCAAGACGCTCCAATCTGTTTAATAACGATTCCAGAGATTACACGTCAAACTTGTAATCGTTTCGCTGCAAATCTTTTTGCCGGCCGCGAAGCTGCTCATTGGGCGCTCGAATGGCGAAAGAGGTACAAACACTAATCGCGAACATTGTGTGTGTGTACCCGCGCGCGCACAGTGATAAGGGCACTTGAACATTGTGCATTCCGGGCGCACGTAATTAAACGGCCGAACAGCCGCTGGGGCCAGCCGGAGTCAAGCGCAAATAAATTAATTATAAACAACTTTTTAGTCAAAGGTAATTTGAAAGAAATTTATTTACGAGCGAATTTCGCGCAACAAAACGCATTAAAACAATTAATTGAAATTTAAAACATGTGCGTCCGTCTCTCTTCCTTCGCCGCCTCCGCGCGCAGCTAGCCACACGGCAGCCGCCTTCGTCCTCGGCGAGAGATGCCCGCGCACAACGTATAGCACCTGAGAGCACGGCTCCAGAGCGTGGAACGGGCCGCGAATAAACAAAACGAACAAACAAACGAATAGCGAATGGCGAATGGCACGAACAAAACACGAGAATCGCATTTTCCACTTACGTTATGCATGCGTTTGGCGCGCGAAGGCGGCGGCGGCGGCGCTGAAGCGGCCGGATGTTAGGTACAACAAGCGTGATGCGCGCACACATCATTCGCGCCCAAGCACCCACCGCGGAGCTATTTGGAAATGGCAAAGCTTGCCATCGCATACACAGCCAGCCGAGCCACCCCCAACCATGGCACATGCACGTTGTCGTTTTTATGCGAGTGTTCATTGAGCGGGACTAATACGCGCCTACGATGGAGGGATAGCAATTTTATATTAAAAATGCATAAAAGTTGTAATTGACGTCGATAGCATCGGAGCGCGCGAGGGGCACATGAGTGCGGTGCAACAAGTAAGCTGTCCTAAGGCCGTCGAAGCCGCCATCGCCGCCCCTTGCTTGCAGCGCATCACTGCGGTTCGGTACGATCATTAAACGTCGAGGGTGGATTTCCTATTAGTTTTTTTAACGATTTTATTATTATATGTTAGCGGCGCCGAAATTGCACGCTGAGGGAGCACTCACGCCTGGATCCGTATCGTTTGGGGGCAGTGGCAGCATCGCCGTCGTGTTTATGCCTCTCGTGAGCGTGTTGCCCGCATTTGAGACATCCGAAGGATGTGCAAGCACGGCTCGTGAGTCGAGAGCGACGCGCATCGGGGAACGCGGATCGGTGATGTAAGAGCCGAACGCGCGAGGGCTGGTCGGGGGTGGCGTTTCTGTTCTTTTTGCCATCGCCGCTCCCGACGCCGCCGCCGCCCAGCCTCTCGGTCGGCCGCATCGACGCAAATGTGAATGGAATAAAGTGGTATGAAGTAAATAACCTACAGGTGGTAGAAACCTATCTTCATTGACAGTGAGAAATGGCACGGATCGGCGAAACAAACGGCCCCCGTCGAGGACGCGTCAAAAATGCGAGCGACCAATTCGATAGCAAGAGCTCCGCGCGCGCATTATATTACGATGCACCATTAGACTATGATGCGAGGGCCAGAGATGGACTCTATCACGGGTCCACCCACTCGTCCTTTGTAATCCCTTCGAAGATCCATTTTAAAGATTAACCACGTCAAATGCATCAATGTCGGGCCGAGCTTCCGCGGCGATTTCTTCATTCCGCGTTCGCATTGTAAAAGAAATGCGCGCAGCAACAAGTAATTAATATTTGAGCGCCTTCGAACTTCCAAAGTGTATTTGTCTTTGCGATCAAGATGCGCTGATTCTCGGGGCGCGGCGCCGGTTTAAGCCCAGCCCTGGCGGCAGTCGATGTTGTGTATCCGAGAAGCGTCGGCGAGGGATCGAGCGAAGTGAGCGAAAAGAAAACATTTTTAAACTTTCCGCAAAGCCAGCGGGCCCCCAAACTCACACACAGAGGACTGCACAAACTTTTTAAAATGCCAGCGCCGAAGCTCTCGCAACTCGTTTGCTCCGAAATGTCAATACGCCGAGAATTGAGTCAATTCGGTGTTGTTTATCAAATGCTATATAAAGCATTCGAAAATTGTTTTCGCTTAAAATATTCCTCCAGGAGTTCGACTTTTTGAAATCTCTGGGGACAGGCCCAAAGCCAAACGAAGACGTTCGCATACGTCGGCTTGGGAGATCGAGTCGCGCGTGTGCTAGAGTATGAAGCGAACACACCTCGCCGTCTGCGGCGCCATCCCCCAGATATTGCCCGTCGGCGGCTTGACGTTGCCGCCAACCAGCGGCTGGAAGGTTTGAACAAAATAAATAACTCAAAAGTGAGACGGGAGACATATCAATGCCGGTATTATGTCAGTCCGTCGAAAATACATATCGACGGGAAGAATGAAGAAGAAATTTGCTGGGAATTGCTGTGCGGCATCGACTGTCTCGGTGGGTTTGTGAAGCGGTGCGAGCAACGATAGTGGAAGATTCTTGTAGCTGCCTTCTAGTTTGTCTTGTCCTGCAAGCATGTTCAACATTTTCGCGTTTTCCGGGGGGCGGCGCTAGCACTCTAAGTTTCTTTATATCGACCCTTACTAATGAACAATAACCGAACTTTTCCCGCGCGAGTCATCAATGTGTTATAGCGTTAGGCGGATGGAAAAATACACCACGAACGAATCTGCACAATGCCCAAATTGCTATAAATGTTGGATCGTCCGCTCGCGACTACGGTAAGAGCTTAATCGTGTTTTAAGCGCTTGGTTAATACAATAACAATTTGACAAGGATGCTGAACGGAAGCGATGCTCGGCGTGAAATGGTGTATTGCGATCGGCCGTCCTCGATCGACTCGATACAACAACACACAATCTGCGAACGTATAGCCGCGAATGCGAATCCGAATGCAAATTTTATCCCGTCCGCCACATGCAATCGGTGCCAGCAATCGTCAACTGTTCGTCGTGCCAATTTTCATAATTAATTCAACGGAAGCAGCACCTCGGGATTCAGTTGACCTGCATTGTCGAAGCTGGGGGGATCATTGATGGAATGTCGCAATCCAATGTCAGTTAATTCAAATTCATTCAAATAATGACTCAATTAGTAGATTATGTGATGAAACGTGGTGGCGGCGGCGGCGGCGGCGGAGTGCACATGTCGCACGGATCATTGCACCGTTAATGAAAGTTTGATGTCGCGTGCTTGTAATGAATAAATTTACAAATATTTTCGGTAAATATATTAATTGCGCATGCAATATGCAATGGGGGGTATCGAGCGTGAACGCGGCAGACGGCGGCGGTGTTATTGTGCGAAATTAATATGTGAATTTTATGAAAATTGCTCGGATTTGTTAATTAGCTGCACAGAATTCTATCTCCCTACGATGCGCATCGACGGTAATAATTTTAATCATAACATATGTAAAATTAGCAATTGCCATTTATATCAAAAACAATTACAAATCGAACAAGCGAACGATATTTTATAGCATGGCATTTGAAGCTTTTGGTCTGGCACTGAGAAGAAGCGAGTTATAAATTAATCTCTACTACCTTCAATAATCACCAACAGTGATTTCAAACAAAGCCGTCAAATAATAAATTATTTCCGGATAGTGTTATTCAATATTAAAAAATATTATTTGGGATTGTTTCGTGCAGGCTCGTGTTTAGGCGGGGTGGGTTCACATATGGGACGAACTGGGAGTGTTCGCAAATAATTGATCAGCAATATTAGTCCGGGGCTATTTAATTTTGAGCCGACTGAAAAATGAATTAAATTGCAATTCAAAACCGGGTTGCGATTTTTAGCGAAATGTAAATATTATTCCGGATGATGCTGGGAGCATACGGACTGCATTTGAAAAGCTGCACTAGTGTGCGTGGCAGCAACGCTGGTGTCGACACACCCGACGGGCAAATAACTGGGAATCGGAATGAAAAAATCTAAATTAAACAATGCAACTAAATGAGCAACGGTTAAGTAGAAAATGCGAAAGTCATGCACCGCCAGCCGACAATGTGGCGGCTGCTATTGCTTTTCCCGTGCTGTATTACACATTGGTCTTTTGGCGTGCGAAGCGCGAACGTATCGCGAGTGGCGCGCATGCCGCCGTCGCTGCCGCCGCCGCCGCCACCGGACGGCGCGCGCGAGTGAGCTGTGGAGCGCGCTCATGCCGGCGCACGGCATTCAGTTTAAGTCGAGCCGCGTTGGCGAGCAGTAGCCCGCCCCCGCCAGAGCATCCACGACTCGGCCGCCGCCACACGTAGCTGCGAATTGAAACGCGATCGCCAAACTGTTGCGAAGTCAAGCGGTGCGTGCGCGACGAGTGTGACCGACCGCCACACGTCTAGCGCACTGTGGCGGGCAGCAGTTGATAGACTCCGGACCTTAATTAAGAGAGCGATGAAAAATGATTTAGCCGGCCAGCGTATGCGTGCCGCATCGCCTGGGGGGCAAGCCGCCGCATCCTGAAACAGAGCTGCCGGAAGGACAAGACAACATTTGTGTAAGAACCAATTCATTGCTTTCGCTATCTGACCGCGCTCGTGTCCTATTCGTCTCACTATTCGCATGCAACATTCCCAAACTGTCGACGCGCGGCGCGGCTGCAAACACTTAACGTACGCGAACACGAACAACGATGCGCTAAACGTCTGTTCATTAGAGGAGTCTATTATTATGGTTATTGACCGTGTAAATCATAATTGCACCACTCCCTCTCCTCTCTTCGTCGGAGGGATGATCCGTGTTGGTGGGCGCGCAATGTTCAATGTTAATTAAACTCGCGCCCGAGATTATTGCGATTAGTTCGTTCGCACGTGTTTTTCGGGCGCGGGCAGTAGATGCGGGCCCGCGCCATCCACCATGCCCGTCGCGTAAATACGATCCGGAAATTTTCCGCCCGATGGCGGCGAGCAAAAGGCGTAAATAAAAAGCGCGCTCATGAAGAGCCGGCAGCAAAAACATGCACGCGTACACCGAAAGAGTGGCGTTGGCCAGCGGCGGTGGCGGCAGCGGTAGCAGGGGCGGCCGTGCTCGGAGGAGAGAAGCAGCCGAAGTAAATCCGCGGAGAAAACGGCGAGAAGCGGAGAAAAATCAACACAACACGCTCGTCGGGGCGCGTGTAAAACACGAAAAACGAAAATCTTGTTAAGCAGATAATTACGGCGCGGGATTTACCCGGCGTGCATTTTTTATTCATAATGACTTCCCAAATCCTTAAGGATCTCGGCGCCGCAACGCCGCACCATCCAGCCTCCAGCCGCCACTCCTTGCCCCCTCAAGCCCACATCAGATGTTCGTTACATTCTCAGCAGGCACCCGCTTTTGGCTGGCCTGGCGTGTGTGGTGTGTGCACTCGCAACAATAATGCAGTCATTGGAACAACAGCGATACGTACTTGCGGTGGATTTGCATAAATCTAATTAACTATTAATTAATTTTACATACCTATATAAATACGATGGATGCGCATTTCCATCGTCCCCGCCCCCTCGCCATTTGCGAACAGCATCAACAACGCTACTATTCCAGGCCGGACGCAAATTGTATTTTAGCGATTTAATTAAATTTGTATTATTTGCGCACGCCGCGCTAGAAAAATAGACTAACTACATTAATAAATGGCACGGAACAATAGCGGTCAGCGAAGTGCCTGGTTCAAAATCAATGGTGCAGTTTTGATTCAATTTTGCGTGCGCTGTTCAAAACTAATTTATTGACGTACATTTTTAAATTTAATTAATTAGTTATACTAGGGACTACCAGCAAGAGCCATTACACTACTGGTATTGCCAATTTGTGCTAGAAGCAAGTATTATTAAAGTTGATTGACAATGCACTGTTGTAAATACCAAGAATAAATCATGGGTCTTCTGGAACAAAATTTATTTACACTAAAATACAAATATCAAAATAGCTCATTAAAACAGCACATTACAATTATAATTATGCAAATTAACGCGCATCATAGTTATTCAGTACAGTGCAATTTTAAGTTTCAATGCTTTTGTTCTGCCAGATCATTTTTGATATGACTTCACAGTAGTAGAAAATATTTTTTTAAATTATACTCGCGTCTATATTCGCCTCGAATGTCGATGAAATGGAACAAATAATATGGTTTTCATTTTTGTTTTTATAGAAAGTAATGCCCGCCCCAAACTATAATCAAAATCGCATTTTACCGGTGATTTCATCGATTCCTGTTGAAGCTATCAATTTTCGATTCTCAATCTTTTAGAAGTAGGCTTTCTTGAAAATTGCCTCTTACGTCTTTAGAATATATTTGTATGTCATCCGTCGTGTATGATTTTACAAATACTAATATAATACTTACAATCTGTCAGATTTAGTTTCCTTGTTGGAAAAGTGAAATTGTCGTGTTTACTGGGCAATGCATATTTGCCAAATAGTTGTCATCCCATATCACGTACGGCTGTACGTGATTAATTCGTAAATATGGTCCAGTGTCTGATATGTGAGATAATTATTCGATTGAGGCTGGCACGCAAGTCCCGCTGACAACCGAAATTTACTGCAAATTTGTAGTTTTCATGACTGACGATGTTCGGTGATTTATTATTTAAGGGGATCGCTTTTTAACGGCATTAAAAAGTTTCTTCTCGGTTAATACCTTTGATGCCATTTATAAATTGAGGCATTTCTACTCTGTCTTTCACTGTTATTAAAAAGTTACTTCTAAAAGCAATATTACACTTACTTGATGGTATTTCAATTTGCCTAAAGAAATTTCTGATTATCCAAAGAAACTGACACTTAAATAGATTAAAATCATTAAAGAATAGAGAGAGAGAGAGAGTCATTGTGATGGTGGCCTTTTATATTTCATATATTTTATTGCACTTTTCTATAATGTTTGGTAAATTTGGTATGAATATTTAATTTGCATACACAACGCGGTAATTTATGAACCGCAGTTTGTGTGCATTCAAATTTTAAATCTATGGAAACAAACAATTAATTGTTCGCACAAAAAAAGTTAAAAGTCGATTAATAATAGGAGAAAAGCAGCTTATCTAATGGGCATTATTTTGCATATTTATTGTTTTTTTATTGAGTTGATTCCCATATTTCAAAAAACAATAGACTATTCATTAACACAGCATTTTTGAATGGCTTTCATAGAAACAGACCGTAAACCCCATGGGAACGAACCTCTTGCCCATTTCATTTGCATGTCGTATTATTGAAAAATATATTTAAATATGGAAACGTATAAATATTGATTGCGTTTTTTGCTCGCTGCTCTCGAACCCCGCTCCACGTCTATACGCCTATTTCGTTTTTTTCTGTTCTTCTACGGCTCGCGATCCAACCATCCGACAAAATTGTTGGTATGCCGGCACGTGACGGCAATGAGGTGGCAGCTATTTGTAGAGAGTGGTAAAGTGGCTTCATCAGAACAACTTGGCCGAAATAAATTCATTTCGCTCCGAAGCCAGTGGGCCCTGCGCGCCCACCATCGGGGCCGCCTATGCCGCCGCACTCGCCACCCGGTGCGCCTATTTTTATTTATTTGTGTTTGCACATTTCTATGTAGTTCATTATTAACACTGACGCGCTGGAAATGGCGGAAAACGAATAGACCTGCCTCGCCCGTCGGTCCATTCAACGGGGTTGCGCGCCCGCGTTCCCGTTCTCATTCCCGTTCTCTCGTTGCCGCCGCCGCTGCCGAGCGCCCAGCGCGTTCCCGGAGTTCATGAGCCTGCTCCGTTCCGTTCGTTCCATTCCGCTTCTTCGTTTCGCTTAAACGTTGGTGCGATTTTCTTGGCGCTGCGCTCCTTTTGTTTCGCGCGAACGCCATCGGTGCTGCCGCCGTCCATCGCCCGCCGCTGACGCGTTCCGGCGCGCGCTACACGCGTTCCTCGTTCGTTTCGCCCGGTTTCCAATTTTGGGGGCACGCGCGCGCGACCGTCGGTCGACACTGTGCATTTTCTCTCGGCGCGTAATTAAAGCCAATACATCAACATCATTCTCTCGGCGTTGCCGCGAAGAGCGCACGGTTTACGTGCACCGTGCGCCCACTTAGGATATTTAGTTCTTGCGAATTGCGCCCGCGTACACACCGCCCCCCCATACAAACCAGAGCAAGAGGAACACTTTGGCTTCGGCTTCGACGCGCAAACGAAACTTAGGCCGAAGTGCTTGCGCCAGCATCATTGTTGGCGCACATCACGCGGAATGCGCCTCCGCCACCATCACTGCCGTCGCCGCCGCTGCCACCGCCGCCACCGATGCCAACGCCGAAAAAGAATTATTCTTAGTTTGGGAAGTTTTGCCATTCGAGCACGCTAGGCGTTATTCTCGGGGGCGTGCGTCGTAATTGTCGAAAAACGTAAAACGTCGCCTTTCCAAAACTTGTATAAGCAGTCCAAACAAAGAATGAATGAAGGAGTTAATGATTGCAAAAGTCGTCCGATTCGCAGGCGAGCAATAAGAGTAAACAAAGGGAAAATAACTAGTGCCCTCAGCGCCTTTCGCCTTCATTATCACCGCGCGCGCACAGGCACGAGGCCGCTCGAAACATTTACTGCTTCGTACGCACTTTGACGTACACCTGTAACGCATTAAAAGTTCAATAATTACACTGAATTGAACTTTTGTTCCAGATCGATCGGCTGAAAATTCCGAAACGAAAGCGACTTATTGAAAAGTTCAGCGCTGCGCCCGAGCCCACACCACGCCACGACGCATCGACGCGAATAAAAAGCGGGGTAATTAAAAGCCGTACATCGGCAGCAGACGCTACACGCATAGACTAACAAACGAGCGGGGCGGAGGCCTTCAAACCATCCCATCGCGATCACGCTTCGACCAGCGTCAAGCCACGAAAGATACGATTAATCAATTCGATTTTTTAATTAATAACTTGCCCGCGCTCCGCCTTGTCGCCTTGTGTTGCCAGTGTCGCGCGCTGCGCCTTTACACTCGTCGGTGCGCGAAAACTATTCTCGCCGCCCCCGCAGCGTGCATTGTATCATCATTTTTTGTGTGTGCGCGCGTCGAGCGCGAAACTTCCGCCACGTTCATTAGCGGACGCAACAGCGTGCAGCTGAACTCTGGGTATCACGTAGATCGCGCGCGCCCGGCATCTGTTCTAATTAATCATCCAATCGGTTGTCAATAATTTAAGGCGGCCCCATCGATCCGCGTGTGTGCCGCGACTGGCGGCTGCTGTGGCGGGCAACAAACACGCGCTACATACTGGCCCCCGCCGGCCATCGGCCATGCTAACAGTGAATGTTTAATCAATGTGCGCTCGTTAAGATTTGATAGTTCGATGAAAGAAAAGGCGCCGCTCTGATTGCCGGCATCGAGGACGACGAAGTCAACTGAAGCCACCACCACCTGGTTCGACCACCGTCGTTGGCCCAGCTACAGCGACAAACACTCGAAGAGTCGACACAAGTCAGCAGCGGCTTCTGCGAGCCACGAGAGCTCGACGAAACTTCCAGCAGCACGATGGCAAACTGTATCGTAATCATCGCATTTGTAGTCGGTGAGTTTCGCCAGTTCCATTCCATATGGATACATCCACCCTTATGCAAGCAACATGACATATCAATTGTGTGAGTGAGCACGAGTGCGATTCCGGTTGCGATTTCAATTTCGCGTGTCGGCGACGTTTTTTCTTCGTGGGCGCGCCCTGCGCCAATATTTGCATATATTATGTATCATTTTTAATAAAACATCCTTTCAGCCGCTATAAAAATACGCAATTCGCATGGAGATTATCTTTGCAAATGCGGAAAGGTATTTTATGAGAAATATTCGCATGCCGCCTCCCGTGCCGCATGACACATACTGGATGCGCCGTGTACGCGCTGGTCGGATTTCTTTTCTCGTTGCGTCGGCTTTTCGGCGCGGCCCATGCGGATGTCATGTATGCGAGCAACCCGATTGAAAATGAAAGCGACGATGGGGCCGAGTGGGCTTTGCACCGTCAATCGTACGCGGATGTAGTTCGGCTGCGGTTATTATATGTTTGTCCTCCCCGATAAGACGAGCGGACGCGCGATCCTTTCGCAAGCGGCGCGTAAAAAATTGCTGCCAGTACATTTGCGAGTGCACTTCTTATGTCCCCTGACCGTTTGGGATTAGGGGCGGCTGGGCTCCTTCAGCGTGCAAGTTAAATATATTCTGTCGGGCTCTGGCTTTGAAGAAGACGACACACTCACGTTCGCCTGCCGCAAAGAAGCCAGCGTCAAAGCAAAGCGCTTCCGAAATGATGTGAAAATAAAGAAAATATTGCGTGGCGCAACTTGGAATTGATTGCGGCCCCAGTGCTTGCGGGTTTTAGGCGCTTGGGGATGAGCGAACTTTTGCGGATGCCAACTGAAATGATTCAATCAGTCTGCGATTTTTCAGCGTATCAACTATCTGCGGAATTATTCAAAATCGGTTAGAGTTCGGAAACTGTGATTCTCCCGTAATTCAATTATTTGCGGCCATATAAAATTTACAACTTTATACAGGAAAACATTGTGCCATCAAGGGCGTCGTTGATTTGCGATCATTCAAAGAAAGTACAAATGCCTCGTGGAAAATTAATTATGCAACGCGTTTTTGTTTTGAAAACATGAGGTACTTTAGGCATAAATGATTCAAATCCTTAAATATTCAATAACAGCTTATAATTTACAAGTGTCGCATCATTCACGTAAATAAGCTCACGGAATTTAACTCGACAAATCTTTCCATCCAGGCAATTTATAATTAATTTTTGCCCACACCATTAACTACATAAATTAGCGTTCGTTAACTAGCAATCAGTCCGAATGATGCGAGGCTCTTGCAAGAGGACATTTCCATCAAATATACGATTCTCTTTCTTACTTGTCTTCTGCTTCATGGAGGTTCCATTACCGATGAAATAATAAATTTAAACACTTGTGCGATGCAGCCAACGACACTGTGAGGCATCGCGCAGCTATTAGGAGCGTAATCTTCGATTCTCTTTCGGCTGGCGAAGCAACACATCGCGCGTTCATCTTGCCGCCGCCGCCCCCAATACGCGAGGCGATTGTGCGCTATGTATATATACACATTTATTTTTTATTCGCCCGTTCGCAATGTACACGCTTTAGGGCTCACGGCCGGCCGGCGCAAACTACAAAGTAGATGAAACTGTATCGTACAAAGTGTTACGAGATTGCGGACGTGAGGAGACAACAAAGAATCGCCTTGATGCGTTATGTTTTCCTTCATACGTAGACGGCGGCGGCCGGGCACGAGTAACATGTGCGACTTAAAGTGGACGAACGAGGAGGAGGAAGTGAATGTATGTGAGATGACGACGGCGGCGTCGACGGTCGTGCACCCACCAGGATGGCGGTGGGTGGTTGGCGGGTGGTTGGGTTGACAGTGGGCAGCGCGGGCGGCTGGCGGTGCTGTTGCGCCCCGAGTGCACGTACGGGAGGGACGTAGGACACGTTGTCATACGCTTTTCACTTCGCCTCTGCACTCCCTTATTTCTTCAGCCTTTTTATTCGGCGTCGTTCCGATCTGCGCTTTCTCTTTCGGCGCATCGTTCATCGTCCTCCTCCACGTCGTCGTCACCGTGCCGACCATAATTCCAAAGCACTTTGTGCACCGTCTAAGGAGTACATGCGGGATCATATTAGAGTTGAGGCATCATACTTCGGGATGATCTCGACTTTCTGCGTCAGCCTCGTTGCAACGTTGTATTGTCCTGTGTACACAGGACGGAGAGCCGGCAATTTTTTCTGCTTCTTCTGTGCCGTTCTGGTTGTTGTGTCACCCTCTCGTTGCTGGCGGTGCTTTTCTCGCGGGCGGTTACGTAAGCGAAACGTCATTTATGTGCGGTCCGGTCTGGCCCGGCGAGGCGCAATGCGGCGGCAAGCTATGCCAGAACGCACTCAGAGAGCAAGAGCATCTTGCTTTGTGCGGGCTCACGATGCGTGCCCAAAGAAAATTCTTTTGTTTCGACGCGGCGCTCTGTGTGCATGCTGTGTATGATTATTGCATTGTGTGCGCGGGCATCGCTGTATAAATATGTATGTGGGCCCTCCAGACGCGCGCACAAAGTGCAGCCAACCGCCCCCCCTCGAGATCGCGCTGATTGTGTTACGTTTTTGACGTTTGTGCGCCCGACGCTGCGCTGCATCGCGCGCCCCTGAGCCTCTTGTCGTTTGGCGACTTTGTCGCGGTGCTCGTATGATCATTGAGTGGTTTTTTTGCGTTGCGCCTGCGGCGGCTTACTTACTTGCTGCGTCATGTCCGCACATATGTATATGCGGGCGGCTGTACAGTTGGGACACCATTGACGACTTCTCGATGGAAAAGAACAAAGTCGCCGTCGCCGCCGACGCCGACTGTTAGGAGGTGGGCAGGCGTCAAGTGTTGGACGGCCGCGGGGTTCCTTTGGCGGCGGCTTGCATCGCTGCATGCTTTGTCGAAGAATCAGGTGCATATCGATGGGCTTCGAGCGGAGACAGTCGGTGGTATGTTGACACATGGTTGGGGGGCGAAGGAGACGCGTGGCTTTGTTGGCGGAGGTGGTGACGGCGGCGGTTGGGACACATTCGGTTCGCGCTGGGGCGCCATTGAGGACACGTGTCGGCGAGTGTATTTCGAGTATCGTGATTAAAGCGAGATTAAAGGAAAGTGCCTAATTAGAAGCACACTTTTCACGACGCTACTTATACTTCTCTGTGCGCCTCGCACAAAGTCAAAGCGCTGCAAGAAAAAAGCGAAATCAAAGAGGCGCAAAGAGAATGGGGTGCAATTAGAAAATATATGCGCTTTGATATTCGCGTATATCATCGACGCAGCAGCAGCAGCACTCAGCCAGAGCCGTCAAAGATTTTTTTAATTAATCGTCAGAGCGTGTGCGCACATCGCCCGCTTCTGTCGCCACTGCCGCCGCCCTCGGGATACCTGTACCACTCCAACCGACACACCGATAAATGCGCGTTTAAAGTCCCCAATTAATAAAACCTTTTAAATACGAATCGCACTCAATCCGCATTGAATAACAATCTCGACCCTCCCACATTATTTTTCCATGGCGCGCTTCGCATGCGTGAAGAATGTTAATTAAAACCTTGGCCGATATAATCAATTCATAACGCTTACTGAATTGACTAATTTCAAGCACCTCTATCGCCCCCGGGGGCAGCGAATTTAGCCGCGCATGGAGAGCCGTCCGATACACAGGTCGCAGTACATTATCCGCTTATTTATCGCTTTTTTCTACCTCTTCAGTTCGAGTGCGCGTCTGGGGTACAGGTTACGGCAATATTTCGTGTGGCGGCTGACATTTTTGGTTGTTTCCACGTTCGCACGTGTTCTCCGTGCGGGCGGCACTGCGCCTTCGACCGCTTTCGCCTGCTCAGTCCTTGCCCATGTGTAAATTGCATAATACTCGTAAAATATATACACATTTAGAGCATTCTGTAGGCTACGCACCGCGTGCCCGCCACCAATGCCCACGGTGGCAGCAGTGCAGCCGCAACGGCAGCGGGGCTGGTCGGGAGCGGCCCAGAAACATAATAGACCTTTACGATCTCATTGTTCCACAAGCGTCCCACGCCGACCTTCGTCGTTGTCGCCGTCGTCCTCGTCGTGGTCGTCGGTTCTTCGGTTCTAGCAGCTAGTAGCAGCGATGTCGTGTATTTATTCGGTGGCGTATCCATAAAACGGAGCCTGCCGCAAGAGGACTACGGCAAACCGCCTCCATGCGCTACAAACCCCCCAGCGACGCACGACCCTTGCTCGATCGCGCTAATGCCACCGCCGCTGTTCGGACGCATTCACGTAAATATAGAAACGTATCGGAGCATATCTTCAAAGGATAATTGATAATCAATTAGCGCGAAAGAGATACGATAGATACGTACCAATCTACCTACACCAGGCTTCGTGCAGGCGCTTGGAGCTTTTGCTTGTGTTTGCTGCCCCCTCAATCCCTATGAGCGCTCGGGGCGAATACGCAAATTCAATGAATTAATCGACGTTTTCATCCTTGACGTTAAAATTTAATTGATCAGTTTTGATTGTCAGAGACACAGCGAGCGCACACCTTACGCTATTATCGTAGATAATTTACACGTTTACAGCGCGCTTGTAAATATTTAATTAGACATCAGCAAATGTTTTGATTTCGGCGTTCACCTTCACAACAGCGATCAAATTCTATTAGCGTATAATGAGATGGGTTGGCGTTCGTTTGCCCTCTTTCGTAAATATCGTCAAGACAGCAGCAAGCGCAAAAAGTCATTAAGCACTTTCATCTCGTACCGTCCAATGCCGCCGCCACCGCCACCGCCGCGAGTGGCGTGCCATGCAGTCTCCAGCCGACAGTGTAATATCGTTTTCAAATAACAATTTCATGTATAATTACTTTACGGATCGCTCGCGGGAATCGCGCGAAACTTTTGTATGCGACGAACGGCCGCCGCCCCCTGCAGCCGTTAAGAGCGCACCAGGGGATCACGGGGGGCAGCAGCGGTGTCACACCGCGTCGGATCGCCGCGGCAGTAGCAGAAGTAACGGCGGCAGGAGCGCTCCCCGGGTCGAGACTTTTTAATAATGCAAATACTTATTAACGTCGCTCCTTGCAATTTTCGTGTAATTTTCATTTCGACAAACTTATTTCCAACTGGTGCGCTGCTACGTCCGTTGCTATTGCACTTTGTTGGCACAATAATGAACTGTCCTCCGGCTCGAACGCGGCCGAATGAAAACCAAATACCTTCGTCTTCATTTGCTGGAAAAGTTCTCTGCATAGTGAGCGCTTGTCCTGCGCAACGTACGCATTGATAACCAAATTGAATCAAATGCTTGGCATTTCGGAAATTAACTTTCTAAATGGCACTGCCTCCAAGTGGGCAACAAGGCAACATATTCTTCGTAATTGGATGACAAATTCGCTTTGGGATGCTGCTGATCGATTTTCGCAAATAGTCCTTGATCCGCCTGACTCAATGCGCATTGTGCACGGGAAGCAATTGATAAGTTAAACATATTTCGATAATTCGCCGGGCTCTCGAGAGCGGAGATAAAAATTCACTAAATGTCTGCGGCTGATGGCTCCAATATGAATGGCTATTGAAAAGGCATTTGAAGGCGCTCGGATGGGTGCGAGCGCTTCCACAGCGATAATATTCCGAGATGGGGCATGCGTTCGCTGGATGGCGGCGGCGGACGGCGGCACCGCGTGCTCCTTTCCACTTCATTCTTCAGTGTGGCGTGCACGAGCCGCGTCGGCGGCTTGTTGTGGAATGATAAATGGCATCAGACTAGTCTACTAATACAATTCGAAACGGCATTAAACCGCGCTTAGGCGGTTGCGGATGAATATTTAAGCCCAATCAATAATCCTAAGAGCCAGCGCGACTTTTTCGTCTCGCTGTGCCGCACAGCTCGGCGGGCATTCAATTTTTCCCGCATGTGGCGCCTTTGTTGCTGCCTCGAGACTGTGCGAGGCGGCTGGATAAATTTCCCATCAAGATGTGTACTCGAGATTGCGCGCAAAGTTCAGGCAAGCAAACGGCTTACTTGACGGTAAGTGCATCGGTGCACATTTGCCGCGACCCGCGGCACTCTCGGCCCGATGGTCTCAGACCTGTATCAACATTTTAATTAGAAACGTGCGACATGAGGATGCATAACACTTACTGGTACGATGATGCACTCTGCACGCAATTGACGCCGATTGGCGTCTGATTCCGTACTCCCAAAACCACTGATGAAGGATAACGCGTTTCTCGGGGGATAACAGTTTACTAGGACGTCGTGGAACGTTGACGCTTTCCGTTGGATGCCTTTGTCACTGCACGCAGCGGTGGCAGATGTTCTGGTGCTGGTGCTCGCACCTTTCATTCATCGGCGATGGCGACGATATAGTGTTTGCGCGCGCGATCCCGCCTGCCGGTATTATTGTTGCTGGCGTCTTCACTAGAATAAACAGAAATACCAGCAGTGCAGCCGCAGACGCGCACCTTCATCAGAGTAGTGCTTGCTTACTTGCTGCTAACGCTGAAATCTAGACTATAGTCGGATGCCACCTCGGAGGCTGCCAGTGGCGGATGGCGAGGACCTCGGCTTGCCCTCGGCTCGCCCTCGGCTCGCGCTCCTCATCCGCACCGAATGTCTATTATTCTCTCTGGCTGGTCTTCCGTATTTGCACCAATGCGCCAATCTACTTGTGTGCGTTCGCTTGGGCCCGTCTTGTATGTGCGATTGTGATATGGGAGCGCGAGTGAGCCGACAGCTCCCCCAAGTATGGTACTTTGGCGGCCCCCTTGGAGTAGTAGTGGGTCGATAACTTGCTCTATTTGTGTACATGCGACTCTCGCTCGCACCCGCCGTCGTAGCCGCGGTGGTACGTCCACGGTGTCAATGTGTCAGTATTAGATAATGCGCGGATGTGCGGGTGGAGGGCGTGGGGCGGCGGCGGCCGTCGCGGCTCTGGCGGCGGCGGTGGTGGTGCGTGCGTGTGACGGCATACGGCGCTCTTGGTGCGATGTTCATTAAAACGGCTGCTATCTGCACCGGAAGCGTTCCACAGGCACCGAATTATCCGCTCACAAACGCCAACAAGCATCAATCCGGGCGCCGATCTTGTAGCCGGAGATGTCCTACAAAAAAATCCTATCTTGCAATGTTCTCTAATTAAGCTTTAATCTTCATTACTAAGCATATTCACGCTTCGATAATGCGATACTCGAATCGCAACAGCGCTGCCTGGCACTGGCGTCAACACGGCGGTCGGCGGTCGTGATGGATGGACGAGATCACAGAAATCATAAGCCTGTCAGACACTTAAAACTTTGACGCGCGCGCGCTTGAAAAGTTTAACCCGCTCCCGTCCGGACGTATCGCTTGCCCCAGCGAGTCAAGAATCTACAATCTGAAAAAGGAAGCGGGGCCTCATTAAATTAAATGAACCTACATGAAGTGAGTGGGTTGATGGCTTGGGGGGTGGTTGGGCGCTGGTGGCGGTGCGAGCAAATGTTGTCTTTTTTCCGTTTCGTTCTGCGCGTCGTCCTTCTTCGAGGCAGCGTCTTCGCTGCTATTTTCGTTTTGAATGGGGCGAGATAGGGCCGGATTTAGTTATAAGCTCGGATAAATTATAGTTTCAGTTAACTTGAAGGTAAGAAACGAGGCTATTTTCCGCTCTTGCTTCTGCGCCAGGCGGGCAGGAGGAAACACAGGAAGCCATTGCTTACACGCTGCGAAGGTGAATCATTTTTTACATCTGCAGGCAGAACTCGTCATCCTTTTTCTAAATTGAAAAAGCGACTGATAATACGCCTTCGCATAGCAGCAATTTGCGCGTAGGACGAAACAGGCGAGCGCTGTTAGCAGCGCAACATGAGTTGACGACGGGGCGGCTGGCTGTATAAAGGGATGATACAGTTACATGGAAAGAGCGCGCGGCGTGGCCCGAGATAACGAAGGTATTTAGGTTGCATTAAAAAAATATTGCAGGAATCGTGCTGACTCCTCGCGTTGTTGCAGCGGTAGCATTCAGCCGCGCTAGTCAATGACTGGACAAGTGGACGCCGACGAGCGTCCTTTAGATAGAAGGCTGGAGGCGGCAGCCAGCAGCAGACAGGCGCCCTCTTTATTACATTAAAACAGGTTCTCTTTATTTCATTACGCTGTTCATATTCGTGTAACTTATCAGTGCAAATTCCAGGTTGGGGTGACGGACTGTGGCGTCCGCTTCAACACCGTGTGCGCTCCTTCGCGTCCGACTCCCGAATACGAATGATGTGGTTAATGATTAAAACAATCTCGCCGCTCATTGAGCACGCCAACTAAATTAATGAGGTCCACACATTTACTGGAGAAAACTGTACGGGGGTGGAGGTTGGTCACTTGTCGCACTAGTTGACTCGCTNGCAGCGGCCGACTGCTGCAGATTCTGCACAGCGGACGCACCCTGACGTTTTGCCAACTCTAGCAACTTCTCGGTTTGCGTGCGTGCCTCTTCGAGCGCGGACTTGATCGCCTTCGAGCACTGCTTGGTGGTATGACGACCTTCGGCGGTGATGCGCTCCAGATCTTTTCTCGCCTCCTCATACGGCTTACCGATTAGGTTAGTCATCGATATCATCAGCTTCTTCAGCTCTTTGGTACATTTCGCGTCGTCGCTCATGATTGCTTTCGGTGACTGGGGGTTCAAACGAAGAGGTTCGCGAGAGCGGTGGATTGATCGATTGACACTATGACCGATCGACTAATCGATCGTTTCGTTGCACTCTAACTGTAGTAGTACTAGCACTAAATTACTGTTGAGGTATGCGGCTACTAAAAACCATATAATCGTTAGTTGATGACGGAGAAAGATTTGCAACTAGAATTTGGGAATCACTGTGACCGAATTTAGTGCCACCGTTGGGGAATTGATTGTGCTATACGTTTGATGTGTGCGCGTGAAATTGTTGGAGAAATGTCACACTAAAGCAATCTTCGATCGCACTTCGGTTTGTTTATTATTTGTTCGGGCTCACGAACCGAATGCATGGGTTGCTGCTATATGTATGTATGGAAACGTTGGCAACGCGCTTCTCCGAGACGAGTGATGCCGCCTCCGCGAGCAGACGTGCGATGCGTGTTTATGGCTTTGAAAGGCATATGTTTTTTTTTTCGGTGTGACTAAGGCGGCGGCGAGTAAGTCAAGGGATGCTGCGTGCTTGCGGCGCAGCGCCGAGACTGGTGTGATGCGGGGGATGATGATGGTGGATGGAAGTGCGGTGGCGGCATTGGAGTGCATTGCCAGCCAAACGTCCGATCTAATGCGCTGCCGGTGTAAATAAAGCGTTTTGTGTACTCGAAGTTAATTTATTGGTCGAGCGCTGCGCGTGATTTTCATCCGCAATATATTACTATTGAAAGCCGTGTGAAGCGGGCAGCAGGCGGCGGCCGCCACCGATCGCTGGGGGAGTGCGAAGGAAGGCAAAAGTTCTTTCGGAACGGAGAAAGGTCTCGACCTAAATTTTGCGCCTGCCGTTCGCTACGTTTTCCGGGTTTTTTCCTATTCGTTACCGACGATTCGTTACTGGAGCCTGCATGCTTACCGCACGCCACCGCGCATCGTCAATTGAACGGTTCGGATTCATCGAGATTTATCAATCAGTTGTATTGAGTCAACTTAATTACGATTTACAGCGAGGGAGTATTTTTTGGCCTCCTTTTTCCGCGGCGCCGGCTGCGAATCGGGCGGATTGCTTTCGCCGACTTCGCACAGCTAAATAATTGATGCGTATGCTCTCTTACCTTCTTAGCCTTCGCCTCGGTGGGGATGGACTTCATTTCCGACTACGATAAGCTATTACTATTGCATCAATTAAAGTCACGTTAATGGATTGCGAAACAAAAACCAATCGAAAAAAAATCGTAACAACATGTTTTCCAATCGTTACGTTTTGATTGCGCTCGGCCAGCTTTTTATTTAATTTTTTCCGCATCCGGCCGCGACGTCCGATGGAAGCCAAATCGAATTTAATATTGCAACATGCATTTATAGCTTATTCAAACATTTTCGGGCCGCGCCGCGTTTCGTCGAATCGGAAATTATCAGCGAAATCATCGGCATTTCCATATCGCGCAACGCAGAAACGCGTGCATGCCGTGCCGGGCTGCGAATTTGATTTATTTGCGATTTGCGCTGCCCGCCGCCGCCGCCGATACAACTCATCCTAATTTCGCGAATCTAACGCGCGCTACATGCCAGCCGGCTGGTGGAGGATGTCGAAGCCATTAGCGAGTGCGCCGTTGTCGAATACGGGGCACCAAGCAAAAAAAAAACAGCGCGCAGAAAATATGCGGAGCGTTGGGAAGATATAAAAGCGCGCGCTTTACTCCCCAATGGGAATGATGATAGAGGGAATGCGCCGCGATAGACAAGGCCACCGCCGCCACCGCTCGCCGGCGTTAAAATTTCAGTATCGGGCGTCGCGGCGCGTCGCGTCAAGAGACACGCCGCTGGAGACGGAAATTGTAAAAGGTTTAAAACCTACGAACGAACGACGCGGCGACTGCCGCTGCCGACAGCGTCTATAACGTCGCGGCGGCGGCGGAGGCGGCGACGACCACGGGCCCATTCTCCGTGGAGGCTGCCGGGCCCATATCGTATAAACGACTCGGCGAAATTTATTCGTAAACAATGTTAGCGGTTGTGAATGTCTGAAATATGCGTAGACATCCTGTGGGGATTTATTTCTCCCTCGGTGCGCTCTATTTTCTTGACGTCTCCATCGCCCCGTCGCCGCCACCATTCAGGCATGCACGAAACTTGCGCATACTTCGCGTTCGTCGCCGTCACCAGCGCCGCAACCACCGCAACCGCCACAGCGCCCACCCCTCAACTTGAGCGCACGTTGTCGTGTGTGCACCTCAATAAATGAATCTGAAAATATGGATTCGGCGGTGAATCTCTCCGCTATTCACCCTTCGCTTGGATTGCGCACTCTAGTTCATTCGAAAGCAGTGTTCCCTGGGCTCGGGGGCGCAGAAAGTACTGGGGTGCACTGCTACGGCAAATTATGTAAGGAACTTATCTGAATGTAAACAGCCACGGCTTTGCTCGATTTGCATAAAATAATATGATGGCCACCAACGGGCGGCGCGAAAACTAAACAAATTTGCATTTTTTCACCGCTTTCGCCCATCAGCTCAATTATCTTCGCAAATAGTTGGGAATACTTTCGACGACGTGACATTTTGCAAGTGATGTGGTGCACACCCAATGAGTGTTCGTTCCAACAGTAGATGTTAATTGGTGTTTTTGCGAAAGACAATACGGTTCTGGCATTCCTTGCTCTTGTTCGCATACTCATTAATGTCTCCAAAGTTTGAATTAAATTAACTTTGCGTATTTCAATGATTTCGAAAAGTTTCATTATACGTGGCTGCATGGGAAGACTTTAAATGATGAAATGTGATGATCAATTTTTTTTCGGTTTTGTAGTCGTCGCGAATTTCTTCGTACAAGGTTAAGTTTCGCGGCAATGTGAATAAATATTGTGAACAATTCATCGCGCCTTCGCTATAAATTGAAGAATTTTAATTTCGTTGGCATCGGCTGCCGGCAATTAACTCAGTTTTTCCTCGGCGAGCAAACCGAAAATTTCCAATTTAACTACTCGCTTCTAATTGCTCGGGCGCGGGCGCAAGGAGTACGCGCGTCGACGAATGAATGGATGTTTAAAACTAAACTAATTTCAAATTGCGCGCACCAATTTCTGTTTCTATTCTTGGCTGCCACATTAATTAGCGCAATAAATAGTTGCACTTTGGCGCAATTTGCGCGCCGTAAAGTTATGCGTGGCGAATTCGCAGCGGCGCGCTTCTGGGTGGCCGCATAACTTTTAACACGAAACTGTTTACATGTCAATGAGTGTGAAAATGAAAATGAATACGAAGTCGGCAATAAACCGCTCGCATTATGTGGGCGAGGCGTTGCGACGACGTCGGCCGTGGTGGTGGCGGCGGTGGCTGGAGGCAGGGGGTGTGTGTGTGTTAGCGGATGCGGCGTGGAACGATGGTCGCGAAAGGCACTCGTACGGATTTCCTTCTCCCATTCGACGTGCGGCACGACGCGCACCTCCTTTGGCTGGGTGGCTGGCGGCTGCCTTGCCAGCGCCCGCGGGTGCATCCAGATTAATAAAGGCTTTAATTAATGAAGCGGATCTCGTATTTCACCGAAAAACGAAGCTCGTTCGGCGCGCGCTCTCCAGACGTGTGCCTGGTGTACGTTTCCCAGTTATTTATCCGAAATGTATTCGTGCGCGGGGAGCACTTTAATCTTGCAACTCTTACGACGTACAATGCCGTACTAAATTTGGCAAGGCTCCGCTGCCAATCCGGGCGCGCATTACCGGATTGGCGACGGCGGCAGCAGCGGCGGCGGCGGTTCCCCGTCATCGTTGCACGTTACTGCATACACGCGTTATTGTTGTCGATTTCCTGTTGGCGAGAATGGCGCAAACGTTAATATTTATCAGCGTTGAAGCGTCGCCGCTGCGCTTGCCGTTGATTTTCGAGCGCACCATTCCATTTTAGCGTTCATTCTGGATGGTATCGTATACATGATTCAAGAAGTAGTAGTGCGCGAATGTGAGCTCTTGTGGATGGCGATCCCATTTTCGCTTGTTTGTTTAGTTCTGCATGCATTTATTACGGTGGTCATGACCGGTCGGCACCAGGCAAGCACTCATGTAAACTGCTTCTTCTTCATAAAGAGACTACTGGAATTATGCGTTTTTGACTTTGGACACTCGTGTATGCTATCTGCTGCCTGGAGCCGACTTCCATTCTTCTTAGTGTCGACGGCGGCGGCGGCGGTGACGGCATGTGATGGCATGCTATGAAGAGGGGCGCACTTGAGTCTACCAGCCGAAACCGACGTCGACGAGCAAACGTAACCCAGTTTAGCAGTTAGGCAGTCGGCACAATCAAACGAACCGCCCCAGCATTAACAACCGAATTCGTCCGTGTGTTTGCGCGCCGCGCGCGTTGTATGCTAAGTGCGCGAATCCGCTCGCCGCCTCTGGCTGGCTGCGGCCCAAATTGTGTTTGGTTGAACACTTGTGCGCCCGGCGCCTGCCACCTCTCAAACCCAACTCGACTCAACTCAACTCAACCGAACTCGGAGATGTGCGGATTCGAATTCACAGCATCCGACCGATGCACTGCACTCTGCGCTTGAAATTCGGATCAACCACCAACGCGGCTCCCCATCATCATCATCGCCGCACGCATGCCACCACTCGTACGAGCCGCCTCCATGGAAATGCGTTCGGCTCGGCTGCTTGTTGAATGGGGAAACTATCGGGATCGGGCGGCAATGTTTGATTGTTGAATTGGCGAGTGCCGACATTACGTTCGTACGTCTGAGGTCGGCACCGTTTGTTCCGCTCATTATTTATTAAGCTGGCAACTTTTGATGTCCTGCCATCGCCCAGTGCATCTACCGATCGGCCGGCCGCTCGAATTCCAGCGGATTGCGGTGCTTTCAATGCCGGAAGCTCCAAATGACAACTAATCGGCTCCGGCCGTTGCGCGTTCCAGTTGCCGCCGTCGGCGTCATCGTCAGCGTGTGCACCTAGTGCCATTCGGATCAGTTGGTCCTCGAAACAGGCGTACACATGTGCCGTAAATAAATAACAGGCGCTTTTAAGTTGCCTAATGAATGCTGCATAAATGATGCGCATTAGCTGGTGGGGCACACATAGGCTACGCTCTGGCTGGTCTGGCGGTGGCATGCCCTACGAAAATAATGCCATCGAATGTGAATGTAATTCGCCACAAGAGCCTCTCCGCCTCGACCAGCATGCGTGCACTCCATGGAATTAGATGAAATCACACGCTTTTTATTCGATGCCGGGCCCCACACGCGTTCGTACCTGGTGCGGATCTTGTCGGTTGATGCCGGGCTCTGGTGGCGGCGCCGGCCATGAATGTATTCAAATCCAGCGCACGGCTCGCTGGCTGATAGGAATCTGCCGAGCAACCGAATTACAATTTATATTTAAATGACAATTTGCTCGGTTATTTACAAACATTTGCGGCATTTACATATCGTAATAAAATTTAACATTTAAATTGAGATCTACGTTGGGGCGCTCCACGCCGCCACCAGCCACCATTGTCGTGTCGTTTCTTCGGCGCGGTTGCGCGTCTCTCTTTCGCTCGCCGTCTCTCTATCGTATATTAAAGTTTAATTTCGAGCGGCAGCACAAACTTTCGCAAAATGCCGCCATTGTCGTTGTCGGCGTCGTTGTCATTGTCGGGCGTCTTGGCGGGCGGCCGGCGACGTCGTCGTCTAATTTGAAGGTTTTGTTCATATTTCCTCGGCGTTTCACTTTTAGGTCTTCTTTCCCTGCGTTTGCCCCCTTGCCGTCTGCACCCCCAGCTGCGGCTGCTTAAGTGTGGCGGCATTGCGCCTCATTTTCCTCATACCTATCTATTATATTATGTCATGTATTTTTTGCGTGGTGTACGCTCATTTCTTGGTCACATATAGCGGCTCTTGGCATTTGGCGCTCACGCGCGCGCCATCTTTTCTTTCCGGTGCTTCCTTTTGTCGCAACTTTCGGGGCTGGTGGCTGTTGGCTGGTGGCGGCGTTTTTTTCCTCTCCTGTGGATACGAGGGCGAGGATTTTCGCTGCTTTTGTTGCGTTGGCACGCGGCCGTGTGCCGACTCGACTACAAGGATGTTATTAATTTTCTTTTGTTTAAGTTGGCTTTAATCTGCTTTCAGCGATCGTGCAAACAGAAAAAAACGCGGGCACGCAGAGCGGACGCGTGGGGAAGAAATTGTATGAAAAAGGTGCGCCGAAAGGAGCGCGTTGGCGGCAACATACATAAGATTAAGAATGTAAAAGAACGGCACATTGTGTGTCAGCGGAACAATCGGAGGCGGCAGGTTTGGTGTCATCACGCCTGCTGAGCGCACGGGAAATTGCAAATAATGGACCAGCAAACATTAATATTAACATTAACATTTAAATTACATCTGAATGGGAATAAGCTTCAACGTGCCCGTCTGCCCGCTGCCCCCGTGATAGCATCCACAACCCGCCTTGTGTTTATATCAGATTAGTATGCGATTTTTTTCTTGAGCTTCATTTTTCTTGGGCGCGAACTTCTTAGACCCGGAGGACTCCCAAATTACTTCCGTCGCTCCCTCCTTGTCACTGATGGTGTTTTCTATTATACGCCGCCCCACCGTTATCCGCTTTTTTCTTGGTTGTAATGTAATTAAGAGTTTGCAGAATTGGAATTGCGTAATGAAAATGGAAAATGGGAAACGGAATATGAAAAATGAAAAATTGGTCCGCGTTTCCTCCGCGGCCCGCTCGAAAGCAATACGTCCTCCCGCGCAAAAAAAATGTCTTGCCGCCGACATATTCGAAACGTAACAGAATTAGGGCAAACGTGCGCGCGTCCGCCGCCGTATCGAAAGTTCGTCGCGACGTCCCGTTCGAACGCAAAGTTTATTAATTCGGAGCCAAGATCTTTGAGTCGCGCAGAGGGTCGGAAATTCTAATTATATTCATGATGTTCGCTCGTGATTCCTTTCGGGCTGACATTGCGACGAAATGTTTCCGCGACCGATATTTGGAATTTCAATCGGAGTGAGACTCGCGCCCATTCCCCAGCCGCCACCTTCACACCACCGGCCCCCTTTAAGCGCCCGCCCAACGTCGATGAGCGGAAAGAGCGTCTCCGGGCGCTGAAGTATGCTTGAAGAACAAGCGCGCACGCGAACAAGTTTTAATAAGTTAAGAATTACGATGTTCGACCTGCCATTGTGTCTCGCCTCCATCCTGTCTTCTGCCCCCCCGTCCCAAACCCTTGCAAACCTTCCGCATGCCGCCCGCCCACCGAATGAACGCTCGCTGGAAGTTTGCGCTAAATTTTGCCCAATTGCATATCCGCGTTGACGCCGTCCGGCGACGACCCATCCTCGATGAATGCAAGGCGGAAATTTTATCGTATTGTTTACAATTTGCTAGTTTGGCGGTAGTTGCGGTGCACGGATGCTTTGGTCGAGTGGTGTGGCGCGCCAAAGTTGTACGCGCGCGGTCTTCTGTTGTGATACTTCCGACGCGCAGCGTCTGCTTTGCGGACCGCTCCATTCGGACGGCGAGAAGAGCCATTCGTTTCGGACTTTATGCCTTTTCATTAGATTGTCGCAATTTAGGGGCGGCCTTTCCTTGCGCGCAGCGGTGCCGGCAAACGGCGGCGCTCCGTCGAGCTCAACAAGCATGTGCGACAAACTTTCTTGTTGCTTCGCAAACTTTCGCCCGGCTACATATTACTACCTACAGCGGCCGTGCCCGTACGGGTGCGGGCACCACGAGTATGTTGAGCGTCGACGAAGGCCGCTGGTCGCGGCCGCCACCGCACCGCCGCCGCCGTCGCCGAAACAATAGCTTAGCGAATATTTATCGCTCATTGTGAACCGAGAGCACACAATACGTGAACTGACCTTACGCGCGCGGCGTTCCTTCAGCGTACACGAACCGCCCCCGACTATTGGCGCCTTGTCTGTAGCTGCTCCTCAACAACACACCAATACACGTCAGCGCGTACACGTATGTACAAGTGCCCGCCACTCTCAAACGTCGAATATATGTGTTCGACAATTACGCCCCAACTTGCAACATGAAGCAAACAAGAACGAACAACTACTACATATTATAACAAGGACAAAAGTTACGTCGTCCTATTGCCGCGCAACTATTCCGAACAATGCTGCCTGCCGCCGCATGCTATCCTCCGTTCTTCCTCAGCTGCCCCCGCGCCGCCCCTCTAGCACCTCGGGGCTTCTCTCGCATCACGACCGGAGTATAATAATTACGAATTTATGTTATTAGCGTTTCATCTAATTTTATTAACAACATAAACAAATACCTGGCATGCAAATACGCGCACACTCTCCCACACACACACACACATACACACACACGCGCGCGCGTTCAAATGGCTGGCTGCTCAATGAAGGAGCGGTGGTGGCGGCAGGCAGCACCGGCAGCAACATCGTCGGGGCGCATGTTAAGCGCATGTTAAGCGAATGCTTTATTAATTAACTTTATCCGCGCCGAATAGTAGCACAATAGCGCGGAGAGCAATAATGTAGTCCCAGCAGTTGCAGCTGGCGGCGGCAACAATTGCCGGAGGCAGCCGGGGGGCGGTAGCAGCAGGGCATCGGGGCCGCGCGACCCAATCGCGATTAATTGAAATGCAATGAAAATCGTCGGTCAGCAAGTAGAAAAACATGCGGCGAGTGCGGTTTTGGGCGCGCACAATGTGCACCCGCCAATTTACGAGCGCGTTTTAGTTATCTGCGCCCTACCTACAACCTGCAAGCGCCGCCGCCGCCGCCAACGCACGCCGCACACCGGGTTCGATTTATTAATGGCGTTTGCGTTTGCAGGTACGGCGAACCAGGTGGATTAAATAATTAGCATGGGTCGATGGCAATTTGAATCAGCGCGCGTCCAATGCGAATGCAATTTTATGCTAATTACGTTTTAATTAAATCGATTTATTCGTTATGCTTGCCACCCGATATGGAAAATGCCAGCGTGTGTCGCCCGCGCTCGTGTTCGGTGCTACGTGCCAATTGAAATTTAATTAGCTAGTTATTATATTAGTGGCATCAACTGGACGCGCTACGCCATTCACTTTTTAGCCGCTTGTCAATGCGATGTTATTTATTCGTTTTTTATTTGTTTATTTGCATAACATCGGGGCGCCGGCATTTTCGCATTGTCTCGCTGACAGCGAGTGAAATCAACATGTCGTTTGCTTCATTGATGAACATCCGAGGGCGCGTTACTGATTTATTACTCTTTTATCGTTATTTTCCTCAAATGAGTTACATTCGAACTCAAATGTTAAGTGACTAACAAGAATGAAGTCTATATTTGGAATCAAAATTTTGCATGGGGAGATTGGCATAAAATTGGGTTACTTATAAGTAAAGGTTATAGAAGTTGGACAAGTTCTAGAAAACAAATTTCGCCCAATAATTTATAAGCCTTTCCAAGTTTTGCATCTTCTCGAAGAAAACAGCACATTGGCATCGACTAATTTCCCAATTCGGATGTTCGGAAGTGAAGCTAACATTGACGTCACCAAACGCACTGCAATAATAATGCACATAATCTGTACCGGGTCTCTGGCGCATCGACTTCTTGGAGAAAACAAATCGCGTCCTGGACAATGTGCCTTTCCGCTGTAAAACTTTGGTCCGCCCGTTGCTACAACGTCTGCATATAATTGCCGTACAGTTTTGCAGCATAGTTGTGAGGGTTGTGGGGTGGCAGCAAAGGTGCTCGGCAACCAATGCATGGCAAAGAAAACGAACCCGCGGGTGCGGACGGCGTGGTATGAGGCGCGAGATGGCAGAATGCAAAAATTAGGATTCAAGATGGCACAAGTTGAAAACTAAATTATGCAACAAGACAGTTTAGTCGCGATGCGCTCAGCGGGCAAGCCTGGCGCACGCTCATCTTATAAGTTTAATGACAAACAACTTTTACACCGCGAGAGCGGCATCGGCGTCGGCGTTTCTATGCGCTCGCTTCACTTGTGTGCGTATTTTTAATTCACCCGGATGCCAAATGCAGAGATGAAGTTTTAATTGAAATTTTCGGACGCCCGCCCGAAGAGGCGCGGCCCAGTTCGGCCACTTACGCGATCCCACGAGTGGCCACGTTGACATGCAAGCATGTTGTTGCATGTTTTTGCGAAAAATTGCACAGTGGACGCGCGAACATCGAGACGAGGTGCTGTTGTCAACAGAAACGCCGCGATATGCGCTGCACAAGCGAAGAAAGCGAACCCAATCTTGTGTGCACTTTGTGTTGATAGCAGAACTAGGTTATACACGATAGGTATTTATATATTTGTGTCATGTTGGCTGGTTGCATCGAAATTGACTCTGCGACAATTCGATTGTTGCAGGCATCGTTGTGCAAGCTGGCGATGGCGTCAAAATCAACAAGCTGCAGGTGCCCGAGGTCATAAAACACGGCTCACCGGTGATCTTGGACTGCGACTTCACATTGGAGGCGGCCGACGACGATCTCGTCGTCAAGTGGTTCTTCCACAACAAGAATCGCACCCTGGTTTATCAGTGGATCCCAGGTAATATGAATACATTGCTCCCGCTATTCCCACTCGTGCGGAAGGCAACAACACCATAGCACCATATCATCTGCGCAGCGAAACGCTACAAACAACAAACAGTACGGCACACAAAGACGTTGTTAAGCAGAAATTGTGCAAATTGCTTGGCGTCACATTCAAGATGTGTCGTTGCTGCGTTCGTTCGACTCTGATATCCGGTTATCGCTCCACTGCTGTATCTTGTACGCGCACCAGCGAAGACCGGCCATTAGGTGGTATTTATTTGAAGTGGCTGAAATAATATTTCAGATTGAATTTTATTTATTAACGAGAAAAAAGTCGGTAATGTTGGGTGGTGGCGATAAATTCGCTTGCGGCCGACGTTTACTAGACGCGCAAGCTGCGGATGTGAATGTAGAGCGTGCTATGAGGCGGACGAAAATAAAATATTTGAAAAAGGTGAAATTTATTAGATCGTAAAAACCACCGCCGATGCGATCCCTACGCAGACAGTGGTCGTGCTGGGACACCACACCGCCCCCCCCGCCTTTTAATCGCGGCCTGCGAAATCGCAGAGCGTGCTACAAAACCTCTTCGCGGTTCTGGTGCTGTGGTGCTGTTGTCTTCACGCTGGTCCTCGGGAGTCGTGAGGCAGTTGCTGTCACTTCAATGAAGGAAGAGCCTCGGGTCCTCCTCCCCGCACCTCCGCTTGCACGGACATGTGTTGCAAACTGTTGCTGAAATAATGAATTTGTTGCTGTGTTGGCAGGGTCCAGCAAGCGTCCGCAGGACTCCGGCATTCTGAAGGGCCGCTTGAACCTCGAATACATGGCCAGCGTCGACGCGAACAGCGTGCACCGCGCGCTCTATATCCTGGAGCCGGGGCCCGACCTTTCCGGCGAGTACACTTGCTCGGTGTCGACGATTCACAGCGAGGATTACCAGACAAAGAGCATGCTTGTTTTCGGTAAGTGTTTATTTATCTGGCCGCACATCGACGTGGGCCGGGGCGTCGGTCTCGTATCGCATCGCAATGCGAAACTAAAACTATGTTAGTTTCGAAAGCGCGTCCCTTCGGCCAGCCGCCACTCTGGTCCGAGATGGGCGACGGTATCGCCAGCAGCCCCTGAAGTCAACTGCTAAAACATCGCCACCGCTTGTCCTGTTCGCATAATCATTGTTGTATGGTCCTTGGGTATGTAAATGTCCTTCGTTCTGCCCTCTCTCTAGTACTTCGTGCTCGGCTGCCGTCTTCATCTTTCGAGCTGGATTTGTGCGGCCGCTTCCGCGCTACGGTCCTCTCTTCGTTTACATATTAACGAATAAATTTATGTATTAACTCCTCGGACCAACTGCGGACACTGGGCCCGCTAACTCCATTCATGGCCATTCATTATATCACAGTTTATCTTGGAATTTGAAAGGGATCTTTAGGTGGCTGTGTGGTGGTGTCCTTCTTCTCGCCGAGGGGCAGCGAGGGCCGTAATCATTCGTAATCACCAGTTGCACAGACCAACGTTTGCGCTTTAGTTTCTCCGGCGATGCCAAACAACACTCAAATACTCGGCAAAACATTCGTCTTGTATCAACTGTACTTGTAGCGGGGAGCTGGTGGTGGTCGGGTCGGACGGGTTTCGCTCTTTTGCTGGAAAGCATCGCAATAAATACAAAGAAAAGCGTCGAGGAGCAAACTTTAAAAGGATCAGCAGACAAAATGCGCTTTTTATTGTAGTTGCCGGTGTTGCATGAACCGCCACCAGCAACGGGGGCCGCGCATGATGATGGCTCGACCTGCACTACGCGGATAGTGACTGTAAGACTCGCAAACGGAGGCGGCGTCGCCCTAGCCGCCGGCAGCATCAACCACCCACATTTCGTATTCTACGTGTATGTTCGTCATTAAAAGAACATAAATCTCCGAGTTGGGTGCGCGCGCGTACGAATGCGAACCCGGACCTAGTGCGGGCATGGGCAGCAACGTCAACGGCAACGAGCGAAAGATGTTGTAAATCAAAATACGCTTACGCATACAAGTCAACTCGTCAAATCGATTACGAGAGTGTACAAATTACGAGTGCTGCAAGGAGCCGGCACTCAGATCTTCAATGCATACATTGGGGGCAGTAGCCGCCTCACTCGCGCTCATTCTCGGTTGACATGATCGCGATTCTGAAACAATGCGGTAGCGCGCGTCCTTCCTTTTCACTTGCAACCGACTGTAATGCATTTACCACTAGTGAACATAAGTTTTCGTTGGCCGTATTGTGTTTATTTATTATTGAATAAGAAATGCGAGCGAGTATGAATACCGAATCAGAGTTTGCCGCGTCGTATTGTTGTTCCGGTTGGTGGACGCGAGTTGTGTTCGTTGTGTGTCGGTTCGCGATATGAGTCTCTTCGGTGCTGCCGCGCCATCGTTTCGCATTCGCAATGAATCAGTGCCTGCGCGAGCCAGTCAGCCTCGCTCGATTCGCATCAGCTCGACGAGCAGCCAGCAGGTCGGCGTTTATAAATATTTATAACATTTAAAACATTTTCATCATACGAGCTCGACTAGTGGTTTTTACGCGTTCGAGCCGCATTTCAACATCGTGATAAATGCGATGGCGGCATGAAAAATGATTTTGACTTGGTTTTTTTTTCTGCTTCCATGATTAGCACCCCGCATTTTATGCGTGCATGTGTATCGGGCGGGGGCATCCGCGGCGCGTTGCGAATACGAGTATGATTAGCTATGTTGAAATGTTGCGATCGTATCTGCCATAAATTAGGCGCGTTGCCAGCATTAATCTCAATGAGTCAATCGCCACCGCCTATTTTATCCACCTAATTCAGATAGCAAAACACCTTGGAGGTGCCGCACGTCGGGATGGCCAGCGCCGCCCCCCTGGCGCACGGCTCCAAACGCCAATTTTCGTCGAACGCGCTGCACTATTTAGTTAAACGTATGATTAATGGAACAATGCCGCCTCCTACCTTTCATTACACCCACTTGTACGCGACGTCGGACGCCACACATGGCGTCCGCCGCCCCCGGCGTGCTGGTGTGATGGCACCGGCGACAGTGGCGGCGGGGTCGATCGCATCGCGCTTCGCATGCGGCCGGCATTCGGGCCGGATCAAGACGGCGCGGGCGATTCTCCGGAAGGCCTTCGAACGGATGTGGAAGTTGTAAATATAGCGCGGTACGACTCGGCCCGCCGTCCGACATCGTCTTATCCGTTTAACGGCTCGCTATCAGCGCAATATCAACAGCCATCGGCGGGCGGCGCGCGTGCATGTTAGGCGCGCATCGCTCATCGTCTGACCCCGCCGACTACAATAACTTAACCATAACATAATATCCTCGGGCCTGAATTGCCTTAAGTGCCTTCACACGCGCATAATTTCGACTAATACGTTGCTTAAACTGAAGGCCCGCATGCCGATAAATTTCCGCGTGCTACAACTTTATTACTACTCGCCCCCTCGACTGCACGTATCGGGACGTCCACATAAATAGCCAACGCGAGCCATTCCCGTTTTTACGTCTGGTGGTTGCTGGGTGCGTCGCGACTCGGCCCCGGGCGGGCCGCGGAAACAAATGGAAATAACCAAGCGCTCAAGAACAAGAAGAAGAAGAAGACGTAGTGCGCGGACAAACGAAAAACAAATTCGTTTTATCAGCGCGACACTGAATTGGACCGCATTGGCATCGCCATTCGACGCCGCCTTTCCCCGCGTTGTCGCAATGCATTGTGGGGCGAAGTGCATCAGTTATTTGATTTCTTTGCCCGATGGCTTCTTCGGCTTTTATTTTGCGCTGGCTGCGGACGGCGCACCACGTTGGTTCGGCGGGGTTGGGGAGGCATTCCGCCAGAGCGGACACAATGGAAAACGATTTGCTCGTTTTTCGATTGCTGACAAAAAGACGAGCGGCGAGCGCTTGTGTCGAGTGCGACGCGAAGTGGAGTGGAGTGCCGCAATATACACGAAAACTACTGCCGCTCGTAGATGAAGAGTCGACGAGTCGCCGCCGCCGCCGCCGAAAGGGGCCGAGAAAGTCGAGCGACGAGATGAAATGGTTTCTCGGCCATCTCAGCCAAAGAGCAGCAGCAAACCACCGCCACCGTCACCGCCGTTGCTGCCTCGTGCCGGAATTGTTGCGGTACGTGTGTTCCGTGTATATGATGAGTTCCGGCGAACACACGGGCTCTGTCGGCGACCTAACGAAAAGGCATTTCCTCGATCATTTTAAGTAATGCGTATTGAAAATCCGACGATGGGGGGGCGGCTGGTGAGTCGGTGGAATTGATGCTCATACCCGAGCCAGCACACCCAGCTCGGATGACGGTGGCAACGACGACAACGACGACGACGACAGCTTCGACGACATCGCCATCGGCCCGAACGTTGTCCCCCCGCATCTCTCGCCGATGGCCGTATACATAGCACGACGCTATCGACCTGAAATTGGTTTTATCGTTAACACCCTTTTTCTCAGCTCGCTTTCGCGCCGCCCGCCACCCGTAACAGTGTCGTACACACAGATGGTCGCGGCGTGTCGTCTCAGCAGTGCCGCATGTCGGCGGCGGCAACGGCGACGATGCCGGCAATACTATTAACAGACAAAAAACTTTCAAGTTTATGACTCGCCAAGATATTTGACTATCCTTCCATTAGCTCCGTGCTGAACTGCAAATCCGTGCGCAGTCTTTCGCAATCTTTCCCGCTACCATTCCACTTTTCGGATGGCGAATAATGCTGAAAGTAGGTCGTTCATATGCAGGATGGTCTGTGGAGCCCTACCGTGGCCCTCGGTATGTACTGAGCCGAGGGCCATGGCCATCATGCGCTCTTCGCCGCCTTCTTTTTTGGCCGCCCTGCTGCTGCTGTTTTTAATTCATGATTATAATTTTATTTTATTTCAGATTAATTCTCGAAGACGGTCTTATGTTAAACTGAGCTGGCGTTCAAAATAAGTCGAAGATTGCTGAAATTACGAGGAAGTGTCGCACGTACGTTGGTATGCGTTTTCCTGGCCGGAAATCGAACGCGCTCATTTCCACTTCGTTTTCAGTTTATAAGAAGCGCGACGTGTCACCGACAGAGCGGGTATGATGTTGCCGATGATTTCGAAGGAATTCGGCGATACGTGCGTGGCGCTGGGAAATTGAAAGACGGGATGCGGCTCGACGAGAATTGCCCTTGGAAATCAGCCCCCCTCGCGCTTCGAGGCGGATCGAATTATTATTAATAATAATCGAGCCAATCGGTGTCAACGCCATCGCGCCATGCTGAGGAGACACAAGTGGCATACGCACTCAGGCGTTCCGTGCCGCGCGGATATAGATAGATTCGATTCGATTCGATTTCATCGAATTGAATTTCCTTATTGTCGCTGCCTCCGATTTTGGATAAATTTAATTCAATCGAACGAAATCGATAAGCTAAGTTAATTTCGCCGCTCAAGTGGCATTTTGATGACTGACTTTTTGCTTATAGGTCCCACCCAATAAGGCATTGGCAGCAATAGTGAGTGGTGGCGCGTAGGGGGTTGCAGATTGGAATGGGAACTTATTTCGCGTCCAGACGACGGTATCAAGAAGAGCAATGCGATCGTAATGATTGTCTATGCGTTTCGTTCATTCGCCGTTGCGGTGGCGGCGATGGCGAAGGCGAGGCGAAGCCATCGAAGCTCACTAAGCATTGTTATTTATCATAAATGCCGCGGCGTATTTACGAGCGCAGCGTCGCCGCCGCCGCCTATATAGCCGGATGAACGTCTATTGATGGCGGAATATTACCGGACGCGGACGCAGACGCGGCCACAATAATGCGTGTGCATCTCCACAACTGCCGCCGCCTCCGCCGCGCGCCGTTTCGACAGCAGGAAGAATCCACAAGTAGAATTTCTATCAATAACGGGATTAATTTCCATTTGATAAAATAATGGCCCAGTTTCATTATCAAGAAACCGATTCGCATTTTCGTATTATAAATTGTAATCCGATTACGCTTCAGTTACACGTGCACAATGGCGGCATGTCGGCCGTACATGCCCCCCGTATGCCGCCCACGCTTCGAGTCTCAATGGTGGCGGCTAGCATTAGGTTTCGTTCCGTGCCGTTGACGCGTCTTTTTCGCTCGCATGATGATGATAGCGCAGGCGAATGCTACTTGCATGAATACACGTTTCTCGATGGCTTATAGCACCGACCGCCGCCTCCGCCACCGCCGCCGTCCGGTTACCCCTCTTCATCAATGCGCCAGGCGCTATATGTGCCGATGCTGATTGGAAATTGTAATGGCTGTAGGAAGATAAAACCGTTTTTGGCGCTCGAAATATGCAATTTATATGCAAAAAACTTGGCTATTTGCGGTTGTGCGTGCCTTCGGTCGGCGGTTTAGTTTTTCGGATTTAATTTCGCATCGGCGATGCCGATCGTGAGCGGGGGCGGCGGGCGTGCGACCGTGCCGACCCGCCGCCGCCCGCATTCCAGCCGCTGTCATTTCTATCTGCATATCAATTGGGATGAATATTAAGAGGAATAATTGATGGACTGAATTTCAAATGGCGAATGCGAAATTGCACTCCATAATTTTCTTAGCGTCCCGCGTCGCTCTTGAGGCCGCCCATCGCTGCCGCCGCCGCCACCGCCGTCGTCACCGTCGTCGTTCGTACTTTTGTGCGTGTTCGTCGTGTTTGCGTTGGTAAATGGGCGGGGTGGCACTTTCGTCAAGTTCATTTCGTGCGCTCGCCTGGCGGCCGAGAATGCCGTGAATATTTGTGTGTTAATTTGAAGAGATGTACAGTAAGCATTCTTTAAGCGGGAAGAATGCATGCGCGCTCAACTCTATTTAAATAATCGCCCAACGCGACGCGGAAAACCCTCGCAACATTTCGCTGCGAATTAACAAAACTTTAATTAACATAAAACTTAATGCACATTATAATTAACAAGTTAATCTAGCTGGCACGAGCATTTTAATCTTTCAATTATGTTTTTACTGGTGCCGCTCGGCTAGATGAGCTGGGAATGGCACGGCGAGCGTCGTTGCCGTCGGAGTCGTCGCCGCTGCGAGGGGCGGTGGTGTGTGTGGTGGCAGCGGCGGCGGCGACCCACGGGGTGTTCCGCAGCGTGTGTTCGCGCGCGTACGAAGGGCGCGCAACCCCCTGCGCCTTGGGGGGCGCCCCCCATTGATGCTAGATGCACGTTAGCCTGAATGAGTGCTCGCGCCTCGTGGTGACTTTTGCCGGCTGAAGCAAACTGCAAATGGCATCCAGCGCAACGCGGAGGCGGCAGCAGCGGTGCCAAATGCTCTACGCGCGTGTATATGTCGGTATCGCGCTATGTCATAAAGTCGTCGTCGCGCGTACTTTATCTCCGACTTGAGATGATAATTTGCGCGTTCGCACCCAACTCCACTTCCCCCATATTGCCGCCTCCCCTCTAACTACAAACGTACACCCACACACGTATACGCGCGCCAAAGGCGCCCCTCGGCGGCCTCCTCGTATTTCCTGCTGCACCAAAATTTCGGCGCGCGTACTTAGCGCACTAGTCGCGGAAGCGTCTTAATTCGTTTTCTCGGAGGCAGGGATGGGTGCGGCGAGTGCCGGCAACTAGGCACTTGATTTGTTCGGCGTTCATTAAAACTATGCTTATTAGGAGGGCGCTCGTGTTCTCCGGCGGCGGAACCAACAGCGCAGCTCCTCGACGCGATCTTCTACCTGCAGCCGCGTTCGCAGTCGTCCTTACCGCCGCCCCCTCCGATATTCAAAGTACATAACTACATAATGCCGTCGCTTGTCGGGAGCGGCGTGCGCGTTGACTCTTGCCGACACCAAATCCAATTTCGAACTAAACATACTCTCGTACACGACGAACCCGAATCTATATGTATGCATACGCCATGCCATGCCATGCTGTTAATAGATAATTAAAATGTTCGCGCAGATCAGCGCCGCAAAGTTTCGGGATAGGGGTGGGCGAAATTGTGGCATTTGGCGGCAGGAAGTAATAATATCCATACGCAGGCAGAGAAACACGGTCGGGCGGGTGGGCTGGTGCACTCGTGTTTACTGCCGACTGACGATTGCCGGAACTTGCTCTCGACAGGATGCAACTCTTGGTGTAAGTGCGGCGGGCACATCCACCCCACTAATAGACGTTAATGGATAAGAGAAAAGTACGTGCGGGGCGGCGGTCGTTTCTTTTTCGGCGGTATTACCATACCACTGCCATTGCGGTTCATGGCTTTTATTTATTGCAAATGCATTAATATGCTAATGATTACAATATTTTCAATGCGTGCCGGCTTGGTGGTCGTTCGTGGGGGCGGCACGACAGCGCGGATTCCGTTAATCAATATATCCGAAGCGTGTCAAACTTTTCCATTTGCGTTTGACTCACTCCGCGCGCGACTTCTGAACTTTCTTCGCGCGTGCACCCCGAACTTTGATATGTTAATTTATGATTAAAGATTGAAGATCAATATCGCCTTGTCTCACCACCGCTGGCGAACTGCCGCCAACCGCCTTATACACACACATATTTATATACATGGCAAACGCGTGCACCTTACATTTCTATAAAATCCGCGGGAATATTGGCAAATATATCGAGAATATATGGAATGTATGGAGGCTGTAGTATTAGAAAATAACTTTATGATTGCATATCGAATCATGAGGGAATTGCAATCGTAAAGTCGCTCTCAGTCGTCTGCTGTAATACGTGATACTTTCGAGTTGCGTCCCTGAAAGAGCGCGCGTGAGAATCCCATAAACATTTTTCTAAATGCATTATCTCTCTTCGCCGATTATGCATGCCAAGCATAATCTAATACGTTCACCTAAACATCTCCGGCCACCATCGCAAAAATTCGGCCGCTACGTATAAATCTCCCCGGGCGGCTCGTTACTTTTTAAGGGTCTGGCCCTCGTCGTTCGCTTGTATTGCGCTCGGCAGAAAGAAACAAACGCGCAATTCCGCCAACTTGCTCGGAGGCGTTACATGCCTACATGAACGCATCTATCGGCGAGTGTATTTATGCTCATGTAGATGAACATTTAACTCGGCGCACATATTTAAATAACTCGCAAAACACGGACAAATGACCGGTCGGCGTTATCTACCGTTATAAATATTTATGCGCGCTCGCCAAACGCGGCCCCCAAGCCGGACCCGCCGCGCGTTAGGGTGCCGTTTCTTGTCCTTCCGCAATCCCTGGCACTCTCCTAATAGAAACTTGCATGTATAGGGAACATTCCAAATGGTAGCAATGGTGCACTGCAATTGTGCGAGGCACAGGCAAAAAATGCCCCGTTGATATCTGGGCAGTGAGCACCGCACTACGGTCGCGTAACTAAATGAAGCTATCCGCCCCCCGAAACGTGAAACGAAAAAACAATCCGGCAGGTTGGTCCTGGCTGCGTTACATAAAGGTCGCACGTGTTGTTTGTAGCAAACTGCCATTTGAGGCACTTGTAATTTGATTGAGTTCAATTTTGTCGGTTCGATTATTATCGTCAATCATAAATTTCGTACGTACCAATTAAAAAGCCAATTACTTTTGACTGAAAGCTAAATTTAATTTGATTCGCAAAGTACAACGACGTCATTCAGAGTATTCAAACAACCGGAAACTTCGCGAAACCAGACCGGACCGCATTCGAATTCCGGCTCATTTGTTAACTAAACACCTTTTTCGCCAAAGCAGGCCGACGCAAAAAGTTTGCGACATGTATCCGACAATATCGGATTTGGCATTATGATATCGGGAGCCGGGCCAACAAACATACAGACTGGCCTCTACACAGAACACGCCAGCAAATGAAACTGGAAATTTATAAAGGCAGCGCTCGCACGTACATTGTAGCCTTTTCCTCGGGTATATGAAACGCGTTGCCTTTTTTCGGGCAAGTCGTGCTCAGCCATCAGCGTCGATGGTACGGGCGGGGGCGGCAGTGGTGGCGTTATTATTCTGAGAAAGACGCGCGAGCATGTGCGACCGGCCACCGGTGGAAAGAATGACGGGACGCGAAGGGTTCAACACACGCACTCTTGTATGCTTTGGAGGCTTGTTAGGCTATTTGTATTTCCTTAGTCGACGCAAACAAAAACGGTGGCTGACAAGGTTTCGGGGCCCGACAAGGTACGAGTTAGGTACGTAACGAAACACGGGTTCGAAACCTACCAGCTGGTGCACGGGGCAAGGTAACGGTTCGAATATTTTGTGCGCTCGCACACTGTTTGCTAATTATTTTTAATTGCCCACCACGCGCGCGCGCCTAACGAATACAAACAGGGCTATGTGTGCCAGAACCGGCAGATCCCAGCGTTGAACCAGCCACGGCCGTTGTACCTGGTGTTGTACTGGCGCGGTGAGTTAACGAATCGGTTTTGGCAACGGGTCGGGTCGTCTGTAATGCTTTTGCTTCTCGTTTTCGATTCGGTCGCATTTAATTTCCAAACGCTTACATTAGTCAATATTTATTTAATTATTTTTCCGTCGTTAAATTATGGAATTATTGAATGGTACAACGGTGACACTGTCTAGAATGCCCCATCGTTGTTCGGCCGTATTCGCACACTAATTGCGATCACTTCAGGCGTGCCTGCCTACGTTCGGATGCAAATTGCTGAAAATTAATTGTCAATGGAACGCGATACTCACGTGGCACTACGGTGTGCTGCACGCGCCTTCGCCCCCATCACCGGTGACGATGTTATGCAAGAGTTTGTGGAGTCGGCGGCGAGCGACAAAGTGCGCGTAATCGGTTTAAATCACGTGATGTAGCTTCTTACGGTTTATTACATTCTTGCACGTTCACGCCGCCAGTAGAGATTTAATGTCTAATTTAATATCAAGTGAAATCTCTTAAAATTTTTGCGTCGAGTATAATACATACCATCGGCGGCGGCGGCGGCAACGAGGCGCTGCAAGCGCACCCCTTCCGCAAACGTATGATGTGCGCCGCACGTAAAGTGTATGCTGGCGTTTTTATTGAAAAACTCGAGCGGCGAGCGGCGGAAAGCTGGCAAAAATGAGTCGTTAAAAGGTTCGCCCGCAACCCTCATTTCGCTCCGATTAACAGCGTGTCGGCGGAACGTTTATGAAACGTAATTAATGCCCTCTCGCCGGTCGGCCGGCCGGCCGGTCGAGATGTGTGGCGGCGGCGGCGGCGGGCGGCGGCAAAGAGGCTCGCTGCGTGCGGACGATGGGGGCAGGCGCCACGGATGCTGCTGCATTATTCGTCCGATGCTCTCCGTGTGCCCCATCGACACGACAACGGCGCCACCGGGCGCAGCTGAACATATACCCACAACCGGACGCTTATTAATCTTAATCAATGACGCTTTTTATCAGGCCGGCCAAACCAATGGACGCGAAAGGCGGTTAAGGCGAAATGATATATCGGTGCGAATTCGGGCCGGGCGCGCCACGAGTCCCTCAGCACGGGCGCGAACTCCACAACTCGGTGCCGCCTCGGCCACCGCTGTCCGAAGTCTGCCGCCTCCAAGCGCGAGCTCGCGCTCACGGCTATTATTGCGCCATTCTTTATTTAATTCCGACTCTATTTTCCTGTCGATGATGTTTTCCCAAGTGATTGCTCCATCACATTCGCCCCACCGACGAGATGGAGATATGTGCGTTTCGCTGGCCACGGCCGCCGCCCCTCGGCCCCCAGCGTGGCAATCAACGAATACTTCTTCTCTAATTTCCACTTCATCTTCATATGTATGTTGTGCGCTTCATTCAATGGAACTAGCCGCGCGTAGTTTATTTATACAGGAAAGTAAATAAGTTAATTCAAACATCAATGCCGCGCGCTGCCGGGGCATAATTGGTAGAGATCAATAATAATGCGGAAATCAGTGACGGGTGGGAGGAATTTTCGGAAAAATTATGTGCACTTAGCGGCAACTCGCAAATTAATATCAATACGTTAAAAATAATAATAAAGCCATCCAATTAGCGGGTAAACACACGGCTCGCATCGCTCATAGAACTGCGTGTTGCATTGTTCGCTCGCTTGCGCACGATGCGAGTAAATAATTTTTGTGTACGCATTGAAAAGTTATACAAACAGCAATATGCGCAATATGCCAGTCGGTTTAGTCGCCCAGCCAGTCAGCGCTGAAATGAAAAACATCCAGCTGCAAGCATTCATCACATATCGCGAAATTAGTCATCGCCAATACGGGCGCGCATCATCGACAAATATTATTTATATCAAAACCGGAGCGCGTGCACGGCGGCGGATTCGCATCACCGACAGAGCAGCACATTGCTGAATTCATGACCACCCAGGCACCGCCGCCCCCGCTCCACCGGACCGCCAGATCGCTCGCGCATTCGATGCGCTGCCATGCAAATGCCAGCCGAAAAGTGGAAGAAGTTATGCGCTTTTGGGGCCAAAGCGCCAAATCAACGTAAAAAATACACCCAGTGAGCATGTGGACGTTGAAAAATGTTGACGGCATAAATTCGCGAATCGTATTCATAGCGCTTGAATAGTCGGCGGCGGCGGAGCCATCGCACAGGGGGCAAACATTCCGCGCGCGCGTCACGCCGCCGCCCCCCGACCGAATGATATCAATCGATGGATGTGTGGGTGAAGCCGTGACGAGCAGCGAACGACAGGCATCGAAAGTATTGCTGCGAACGTCGAGCAGCGTCAAGCGGATTGTGTGACTTTTAGTTATTTTCCGGTAGGAAGATTTCTTCCTTCCCGAAATGCGCCCCAGCCACGCACGCCGTCCCCACTGCCCACGCCACCACCACCGCCACTGCCTCCACCTCGCTGTGCTCGCGTTCGAGAGCGACGAATAATATGAAAATGTTGCCGGCTAAATAAAAATGTAAATATATCTGCGCAAAAAATAACAATAACAATGCAATGGAAATTCGAACACGTAGCGCTGCTGTGCTGCCGGCCCCCGGGTGCGCGGAGTTCTTTGAAGGCGCCGGCGGCCAAAAATTAATTTCACAATATTATCATCTGATTTCCCTTCATTTGTGCTCATGTTACATTTTCCCATGCGATAAATAAACACAGCAATTTGTTGGGATGCTCGTAAAAAAGCGACTTCGGCGCGTTTCGGTCCCGCCTACTGAACCGTGCACGCAAAACAAAAATGTTTGTTTTTGGCGTGCCTGCCCATCGGTGGCATTCTTGCCTTGCCGCCTTCGCGCTCGCACTGATAGTAAAATGCTGAACGACTTGGATTATATATTGGTACCGAGCTATGTCGGCCGGGATTTAATACTTTTCCTATATCGCGCCGCTCTCGTGCATTCTGTCGTGCCATTTTTCCTATTTTCCCATTTTAATCAAAAGGTTACACCCAACTGATAGCCCGAGTAATTTCTATCCGTAATATGTAGCCGTGGCGACGGCGACACCGACTACGACGACGACGACGAAGGTTGCGGTGGTCGAACGCAGAGCACGTGAGCACTCTGCCCGCCCGACCCGTGGTTCGCGAACGTGAGAGCCTGTCGGGGGCCTCGAACCGATGGACGTGTGTGCGCGCGTGATATGTTTGCCGCTCCAACCGCCTCAGCAACGCGCGCACATCGAGCACTGCACGGCCGCCTCATTTCGCGTTCGCTCATTCATTCGCCGTATTACGGGATCATTAAGTTGTCCTTTTTCCGTGAACCACCCGCCGCAAACATACGAGCATAACGTGCATGCACCCCACGAAGGAGGCGGCGGCAGCAGACTGGCGGCAACCGCTTCGATCGGCGCCGGACTAATCCCATCGGCAGGATCGCGCGTTGAGATAAACCTCGGAACATCGAAGGGTTATTTAGCGCGCTGTAATCTAATAGTAGGCGGTGGCGGCGGCGGCGGCGGCAGCGGCTTCTGGGAGTAGAGCGGAGCGGCGCGGAACGACGGGACTTCATTAAGTTCGCCAGATGACGTATTTTATTTGAGGGTCTGTTTAGCGGCGAAGCGAGGAAAAAGCGTCTTCGTGCTTGCGACCTGCGGTGCGGCATGCGGCATCGCGGCGGCCAACAGCATTCGACACACACATTCGACATTAGACCGCGCGTTATCGGGGCCGGCAAATGCGCTGTGACGCTCAGCGATGTTGTGTGGGGGCGACCTTTTTCTATTTGCGATGCGTGTGTGCACTTGCGGATTCGGATCACTTGAGCTCCCGGAGCGAAGCGGCCACAGGGGGAGGCCAAAAATTGTCGACCGAATTTGTCGCTGCGAAGTTCAATTAAATTCGTTTCGTCTGCACGAGCAAGTCGAGGCTTGCCAATCGATGCTATCGAGGCAAGACAATCGGGGGCGGTTGCGACTTGAGATTATTTGCACTCTGGACTTGCACCTCGGGCTCCATCAGGCTGGGCTGACTTGCGCTACACATCCAGTCCCAAGAGTTTCCGGTTTCATATAGAATCGAACAAGTGCTGAATACGAGCGAATAAATTGCGCGCTCCTTGGGCTGATACACCATATCAGATAATCGGAATAATCCGCAAGGGATAATTAATTTCTCGCTGTGTGTTCGTCGCTTTCGCCGCGCCACACGACGAGGAGCAAAAATCAGCGCGTATGGATATAAACTTGGGGACGGCGATGCGAGGAAGAGTCGTATGTGCGGTAGGATCGAGGTGATGCGGTTACACACACGCGTCTCTTCGGGCTTCGTCGTAATGGAAATTCAATTAAATCGCGTTTTGTTTTATGTACATATCGGAATATATATAAACGCTAAACACTTAATTTATTTGTTCGCTGTTGGAACGTACGACGCGCCCACGTTTGCCGCCTCGCATGACTTACGCCAACTGCTTTCAACTCAAATATTTAACATTGCACGGCTTTATTAGCTTCGTACGCATTCGTAATATGCGCCCCATTCCGTCCCGAAATTATTTGACGTATCACTCCGGTTGCGTGGGAGGGCGGCGGGAGATTCATTGGTATTTGATACGACGCCGCGCGAATATAAGGTCTGCATTTTAAATATCCAATGTGCGCGAATCCAGTGTAATGTGTAGCGTAATGAATAAAATCAATATCGCCGCGAAGTCACTAGCAGATACTGTCACAATCATCATTGTCATTTCCGGACGAGGTATCGCAGCGCCCTTCACCCACTCATCGTCAATATCCAAACGGTGAACTCTTTAATTTTGTTTAACTTGGTATTTGAATCCGCTCGCGGGCGCACGTCCCACTCGTCTGTCGTTGCCGCCGCCGCCACCGCCGTCGCCGACATGAATAATCATCGAATAAATATTTATTTAACATTGTGCGAGCGCATCCATTCGCGTCTAATCTGTTCGTAATGTCGGCAATCGGTCGCGTTGGCTCGGAATGCAGAATTCGTTGGCATCAGAACATTCAGCTCCCAGCCACCCCCAGCGCTACTTTCGACCCCCTAATACGCCTCATCGCTGATAATCAAGCAGGCGAGCGAGTCATTAAGTGTTATAATTGAGTTTATTTGATACCGTGCAACTATTCACATAATGTTCGCGGTGAACTCCTGCAAGGGAGCTATAATGGGGCACTTTAAGATCGCTCAATTCGCGCACACTTGAGCATACGAGCCCCCATCGCTGCTACATTTACTAGCACTGTATGAGAGCGTGCCCAACAACAGCAACAACAACAACAACAGAAACGACGGCAACAGCACTCCCGAAAGAATGAAGACGACGAGCAACAGAAAAAAGTCGAAAACGAGAGCGAACACGCTACCAAGCTTGGGTGGCCCGCTTGGCTGACGGCTATAAAGAATCTGTCGGGAACAATCGGAAAAGTTGATGTATTATTTAGCAGCCCTAATAATGAAGTTATTTGGAGAACGATAAACAGCTTGCTGTGCGTGAAATAATAACTAAGTCAGCAGTATTGGTGTTTAATCGTTTTCTGACGTGCACACCTCCGTGATGGTAAACTTGCTGCCTTTGTCCAAAGGATCCTGTCAGAATTCGTTTGCGAAATACTCGCTGGATGCAAATACGCTTCGTCCTAACAACAATTTGGCGCTACACTCGGACTCAAATTATACCGGAGTTGGCCGCGGGTGGCTAGGTAGGTGGGCCACTCCCCTAGGGTTCATCGCTAAGTTATTTACTCCATATTATTAGCTTTTCCAGTTTCATAATAATTTCGTAATGCCGCCGCTACCGAAGTATAAATAAATATCACGGACCGAAATGGTACGCCAAATAAAACACGGAGAAAATGAAACGGAAGGAAGGACGAGAAAGAATAGCGAAGATGTTCGTTCGGTCGCCCAGCTCAGCGGAGATGCTCAAGAAATAGCGAATGTAGCGGCAGGCAGCGAACGATGAAGGTCGACACAGAAATCCGAAGCTTTCGATGCGGACTTATCTCTTCCGGTTCGGCAAATTTCATCATCCGGTTGTTTTTGTGCCTCGTTTACCTCCTTAATCTTCCGATAAGCAACGAACGAATGAAGAAAACGAGCGAGTTGCAAAGACTAAGCGAACACTTCGTCGGTCGCAGAAGAGGAAGCAGCAGGCCCTGGGTGGTGTGGGTGGCCAGGGTGGCCTGGGTGAGTTCTGTTTGCTTTGCGTTTAAAATGCAATGCCGCAACTTGTACTTGTCCGAGATTCATCACCTAGGCCGGAACGATCTGGAGGCTGTGTAGGGTACAGGCTTGTCGCCCCCACTGCCAAGCCGCTCAACGAACCAACTTCGCCAGCGATAATTATGCCAGCCAGGCTCGTTATATTCCCGAGGCCATCATCTCCATTTTTTGTGCTTGTTTTATCCGGTGAGGACGCCATCTTATAATTTAGTTTCATTATCAAGTGCCGACGCGCTTCCTGATGGACGTGCTTATGTGGATCGCGTCTTGGGAGGCTCGCATCAAGTGGCTGTAAGTTTGCTAATCCCAGCCCTTTATTTATGATTGTTGCAGTGCCCGAGAAGAACCTCGCGTTGAAAGTGCTCTACCCCAGCGCCGAGTTCACCAAGGTCGAGTGCCGAGCGGAGGGCGCGTTTCCCAAGCCGGAACTCGTGCTGCGCCTTCCCGAATTCGGGTGAGTGCTCTTCTCTACTCCTTTGTATTATGACAATCACAACTTTTTCGCCGTGTAATTTACCTTGCCTGCCTGCGCCGCCTTCATTCGGATGCTTAATTCGGTTATGCAAGGGAAGTTTTACGTTTCCCGTGGTTAATAATAAAGGTGGCTTTGGCGAAACGTGTCGCAAAGTCCGGGAGCGTCTTTAATTTTCCTCGGTGCTTGAATTCTCGTTACTCGCAGAGTCTTGGCGGTGCTTCTCGCTGCTCGTTGCCTGCTGGGCGACAGGGCTTGTGGCAAACCTTCGCGCAATGTGGCACCGGAGCCTCTGCCGTCTACCTCATAATGTTGGCCGGGTTGGTTCTTCTAGTCGAATGCCGCAGCTTCATTTTGGTGTGCATTCACTACTCTACCGCGCATGCAAAATTCAACGTAAACTTACACTCGTTGAAAGTACAAATCGCATTTTATATAGAAACTTTTTCGACCGCCTCCCTGCCTGCCGTCCACTGCAATGTGTTCGCGGCGCGCATTTCTTGAAGATACCGGTTTCTCAGTCCTGGTTTCGACAGCGGCCGCCAAAACAAGCAGCCTCTCGAAGGATTCAGCGTAGCAAAATCTGCAGCTTGGGTAGCGATTGCAGTCGAACTACGAATCTTATTACGCTGTCAGTGCCAGGGGCGAAAATATTCAGCCGCCGCCCCCCTCTGCCCAGAGCTATTTATTACGGCGCGCTTTATATAAATACCTCGAGCATAAGTAATGCACCACAAAACAGTGCTTTTTGTCAGTACCAATTGGAGAAAATATTCATAAATATGGAGGGTGTGATTTTGAGATAATCCCCCCATTAATGCATAAATTTAAATTTTCCGCGACGGCTGCCACAATGCCCGCGCTCCATAACGCCCTCTCACACCGCCGTCGCCGCGAGGGTGTCGTGTGCCGGCACACTGCCACCGTTCATGCAGCAACGAACGGAGGCGGCGGCAGCGGTGGCGAGCTCATTGCTCACCGTTTGCGACGATGCTCCCAGCAGCGGAAATTTCAGGCGTACATACGCGCGTATTTTATCCTCATAGGTATATGCCCGGCACACAAAACCGTGCACGGGGGTGGCGCGTACCCGAGCGCACGTATTCGTACATTTTAAAATAATGTACGAGTTTCGGTGAATCCCAACGAGTTACTAATGCCGCCATATATTCCGATGCCGGAGCATATTTTCTTCTGATTTAACTTTGCTTAACTTAACCCACCGGAGCGGTGGGAGAGCGCGCGCGCGTGCGATTTGCCATCTACTGATACGTATTCATTTTAATTAAAAGCTCTTATGGCCTGGGGAGATAGTATTTTTTATGGGGAATTCAAAAAGTGGGAAGTGGGATTATATTTCAAATTAGGAACATGGCCATTTTCAATTGGGCCTAAGGCACATAACCGATCGCCAACAATCGACGATACAAATAACTTTAGAAACTTATGAAATTGTTTGTAATCATTATTACCGGTGGTATCAGTTACAAACGCGGGATCTTGTCACATCAATATTGCATCCATTCCTTCAGTTAACGGCGACGGAAAATTATAAATTATTGCCATTGGGGGACATCCGATTTGACAAATAGTTATTATCCTTTCTTCTTCTCATTCATGAATATTTCAGGTGTTTTGACGCATACCTGCACTTGGGATTTGCCTTGATTTATTAATCAATTATTCACAGCATAAGCAAGTGCCTTTTCGTAGAACATGTTTCCAATTACTTTCAATTCGAATTTTGCTCCAAACCAATTTCGACGGGCAACTATCAAAATCCAAATTTCGTATTATTTTTATTTACTGGTGAATATGATCGAAACATACCGACGGCATAATTACAAAATCCGGAACTGCTGGGATAGAAATGGCAATTTTCAATTAGTTGCGGATTAACAGAATGAAAATTGGCGCAGTCTCTCGGGCATTGCGCAATCGAAAACCGAGCGCGGGGGCGGTAAAACATCCAGGACGCGCAATGACACAATGAAATACTAAAATGATATTTCAAGCAGTGGCGTGGGTTAGCCTTGTTACCGCGTGACGATGCTTGGTGAAGCCAGTTGAAGGGTAAAGACATCGCGACGGTTGTAAATCGTGCGGACAGATTTATGCCTTGCGCGGGGACGGTAAGCGGGGACACGTAGTCATGGTTAATTGAGAAAACGACTCGAGCGACGTGCGTCTCGGCCGCGTCGTCCTTGAAGAATTATTTGCATCTTTTTATCGTCACCGCGAGCGCCCGCCGTGACGTTTCCCCCAATTTCGCGCTGTCTCGCATTCTGTTTGGCCGCCCATCGTCGCCCCCCATTCTGCCGCGAACCAGCCGAGTTTATTTGTTTATTTCCAACAATATTTCTGAGGGGCGCGCGCATAAAAACAGCGCCGAACGATCGCGCGCAGGGGAGTGAGGCGCTCGAGTTGCGGTTCGCGGCTTGCGGTGGAGGCGGCAGCCGACCGAAGCGAAGACGAAAACTAATATCGTCATTTGAAGCAATTACCTTTTGCGCCCTCGTTCGTCCGTTCGTCCTCGGTCGCGCTATCGTTTCGAAAAATCGCCTTCTGCTCCATTGCGTTTTTATTACGAAAAAAATCTATTACGTAGAAAGCACGAGTGAAAAATTTAAGATGGGAATGATGTGGTTTCGCAGTAAGCCACTCGTACTTATAGCGGCTATTTTATATTATTAGTTTTTTTGCCGTCGGTCGAAAGCCGGGGCCCGGCCCTATCTCGCGGCGCATATATGCCCGGCGCGGGCGGGGGCGGGTCGGCCGGCGGCTTTCGCACGGATGGCCGAGCTCGGCCTGTTTTATCCTTTTGGCTCGGCGGTCAAGAGTCGACGAGCCACCGGTGCGTGCAAAGATAACAGCGGTACAGCGACCGCACTCTCGCGCGCTCAATGCGATGCGAACGCGCGCTCTTCACGACCGCACCGCCGCCCCCACAAATATATATATATGTATACCTACATACACACGAGCAGGCAGGTAGAATGTTGGGAATACAATCGACATTGTAAAGCCGTCCGAATCCGCCCATACACGGAAGCCAACTTTTGAAACGAACGTATCGGGATAAATATCGCCCACAACGGCCGTGCCATAGTGGCGGCGGCGGCCGCGATGGCGGCGGCCGCGGCGGCAGTAGTGGTTATTTACACGCGCGCGGACAAATGCGGAATATGACGATACTGTCGGTTGTAAATGCGGCCGCCGACCACACATGCCGTTACCGAATCGGCCTGTATTGTATTATTGCGTTGTGTGTCGTAGCGGATATTTAATAATGCTAAATTGTCTTTGTGCCCGCCGCATATTAAATCGGGCGCGGGCGCTCGCATCATGCCTGCCGGCAGCGTTCGAGATTAGAGCGGCTAATCCGTCGACGTCGTCTCAATTATTTCACTTTGCCCCCCATATGTGAACGCGTAATCGCAGTAGATCACGGTGGATTATTCGCCTGAAAAAGACACCGATCAATTAGATTTTATTATAGTTGCGGGGGCGGCACGCATTTGTGTCGAAGCACTACGGTGTAATTGCATTCAAATTAGCTCGGCTTACGGGAAAGTTTCATCGCATTGCACTCGACGATAAATTTACGCGTTGTTCCTTGCGGCTGTAGGGAATTAAAAGTGGAACTAACTTTCAGCGGCGAATCTAAATTGGGCACAAACGAAAATTGGATATTGTTTTGGTCGGGAAAATCGTTCACTTTACCAATGTCCAATTGTTTATAATTGGGGGGCGGCCTTGCCTGAAACAAAATTTGTTCGTGCAATTTCAAATGGATGATAGGGCCCTTGTTGCAAAGTAAATAAAGTGGGCGAATTCGTTCGTTCGTGCAAGTCAACTGAAACTGACGGATTGTGCCCCAAGAGGTAGCCGACGTAGATTCTGCAAATAAATATATTATAACGTAGCCTATAGGTGACTTTTCCGCGCTCGTATATTATTTACAAACGCGAAATTGCGCCCATAGAATTCGGTACACCGGCGCATCCGACGCTGCAAGTCGTATTTTCCCGCGTACAAATCGAAGGCGCACTTTATTTGCGGAATACGGCGGCAGCACATCAAAACCGAACATTTCGCGTTCGCTTTCGGCTGCATTCTGCACAGCCAGCGAAGTCGCTGTGCCGGAGGCGGTGGTGGCGACGACGATTGCCGGGCCCGCAGCGCCGCGCAAAAGTGCGCTAGTTAAATATTGTTAATATACCGCCTCGGGGGCTGCTCCGCTCTCGGAATGCTTTGCAGATGTCATTGCGCGCGCCCCGCTTCGACACAAAAATACGAAATGGTCCCCGACGACAACGTCCGATATCCATCAGCATTTGGGCGGCGCTACGGAATGCGCACGAGCACGGACGAGCGGACGGTTAATTTCAATCAGGCGCGCAATTAGCCGGCTCAATTAGATTGCACTAATTGAAGAAATTTCGGCAGCGGGCGAAAAAACGTTCCCGCGCGAACGCCGTCAACGACGCGCACGACTTGGGAGAGGCGGATCAATTTGCCGGTCTATTTGTCTTTTCAACTTTAATTCTTCCCGTACTTTGTAGCTAATCAAATAGCGCGACTGTAGTTGTAACGAGTGGGAGGCGCGGGCGGCGGGGCTGGTGATGGTTGACCTTTGAAGTCGTCGTCGGCGACGGTTTTACGTACACTTGGCACGTTCTTTGTCGACAATTAAGTCGACGGCGACGTGTTCGGTTGCGGCGCATTCCCAGCGCCGCGACGCGCTTATCTTCTGCTTGCTGGGCGATGCGGCACGGCGGGCGGCGCAATGTGCAGCTGGATGGCGTTTCGCTTCCGCCGCCGCCACCGCCACCGTCGTGGTCGTATTGTATAGTGGAGACGGCCTGCGCCTACACTTTTCATTGCGTTTAGTACGGTATTTCGAAGATAAGGTCTTTCATTATTTACCATCCACGTCGTGCGGAAGTGCAAAAGCTACGGCGAAAAATCGGAACAGATGCCCAATTATTTCTGCGCTCCTTCCTACTTATCAATTGCAATGCCATTTGGTGACGCGCGTTTGCAGCCAACACGCTGGCGTATCCGCCCATCGCATCGGGAGGAAGTGATTCATTTGGAAGCGTACGAACGTGCCGATATAAATTTTATGATATATTTAGTCGTCGCAATCCTTTTCGACGGCACTTCTGTTGCGCCAAGTTTGGCTTTTATTTTCGAACAGTTAGCACAATTTATTAGGATGAGATGAGTGGGGGATTGGAAAAATCCGGCTATTCTCAAGGCGATGCGATCCATTTGCTGGAGCGCGCCCGTCGGGCCCTGGGGCTTGGGGGCTAAGGCGAGACTTAAGGAGTGGGCGCGCACACAGCTGAGACGGCAAACTGTATCTATCACAATTAACGATTGAGGCACGTCGCATGGCGCGCATTGTGAGCACACGGCTTCCGGAAGTAGCGCGCCAAGACGAGCAATCGCTGCAAACGCCGCCCGCCAACCGCCCGCCAACCACCCGCCACCCGCACGCCCCTTCTTGCCGCCGCACTCGTTGGACGGATCGAGATGGGTCGGCAAGCCAAATCGCTCCTAATGACTTAATATATCTCAACTCCCCTATTGTCCAGAATAGTCCGGCCAGATAATCGTTTTTATGAGGAATTGCAACCGAAACTTTGTCTTGAGAATCATTACACAGACACACGGACGCGCACATGCCGCCGCCGCCGCTGCCGCCGCCGCCGAGAGAATGAATGAGCGCGACGCGTTCGCAGCGAGAAAAACTTTCGGCCTTACTTAATTTCAGTTAAGAAGTTTCGCTCCACTAATACTTCATCAAGCCAAAGACGACAACCTGACGTTTATGATACTCACTTTGCTGCGCTTTATCACGCTGGCGGCGGCATGCGGCCATTGAAACTACAGCCGTCTTTGAAAAATTATTAGCGAACATTTAACTATCATCATCGATAAATTACCCTCGGGAGCGGCATCGCTGGCGGGCGGGCGGGCGCTCTGCTGCCGCGTTTACAAGTGTGTCGCCATTTTTAACTTCCTTCGCCGCCCATCGCCGACTCCCGCTCATTAGCGGTGTTTATCCAAATAGGAGCGCGCACGAATTTAATTAGTTGAGACACGTTTTAAATAAACGCCTAATTCGCGTCTCGCATAATACGCCGCCGTTAATTCTGCCGAAAACCGCAAGCCAAGTAGGAACATATTAAAAATACATTCGGCTAATTACTTACCAACCCGTCTGTGTGCCCCCTCGCTGCTCGCGAGCGCGACGCAATCGCCCACACCCCCGCATGCCCTGCCCCCGATGTGCAGGAGCGCACTGCCTGCCGGCTTCCAGCGCCATCCCATCCATACATTTTAATTAAATCCACCCGGATGATGTCGCTGAATGTAGTTTTAAACGACGCCGACGACGAGTACGCCGCTGCCGCTGCCTCCGCCGCCGCTACCGCCGCCGCTACCCGTCTACTTTGCTCTATCGTTAAAGTTTACATTAATGTTTAAGACGCCGCCCGTTTCGCGGTATTCATGTATGCAAAGCGCGCACGTTTATTTGGAAATAATTTCACCCTCCGACTAGCAACACTCGTAGTAACATAATTAAAGTATAATAAAGGAGCGCAATTGCGATGCGGTGTATCTCACCGCCCCCGTAATATGCTCTCATTGTTTGGTCGCGACGTCGACGTCGGCATCGGCATCGCCGCCGTTGTCGTCGTCCTCATCCTCGTTGTTGGCGGCAGCGACAGCGACATCGCTGAGGGTAGCAACCAGCATGGGTATCGCGACTTTTTTAGCATCATCACGAGCGCATCTAATTTGGCCACGGATGCTTACTTGGTTACAGAGAAATTAGCGACACGCAGGTGGAGATCAAACAGCATGGCCTCCTCTACGACGTCGCCGCCACTGCTACAATTCCAACGCCGCTGAAGCCGACGGACGTCACCTGCGAGCTGAGCATTCCCGAGGCGAACTACACGCGCATCCAGGAGACAGTCATCTTCCCAGGTATGCTTTGTATGCATCGCGGAAATTTTCTTCTTGTTCTTCGTCATCCGCCCCGTGCACTCGGGCTTGGCGTCACCGTGTATCGCTGATAGCGTTGCGTGCAATGCTGTGCCCACTTGGGGCAGCAAACGTAATTCATACACAGGAAGCGAGAGAGTTAGGAGTCGCGAATCGTACGCTCGAAGGGGTGGTAGCTCTCATCAGCAAGCAGTTTGTTGCGTCCCATTTCCAACCATCCACTATCATCCGTGCGCAGGACGAGCTTTTGCATTACGATCGAATCGCCTTACCGGTTTGCTGTCTGCTACATTTCACTCTTGTCGCCCGACCTCTTTTTGTAGCAAACGTCTGTCGAACGCGTGTTTTTCGCTCGCCGTGCAGACGACGTCTGTTAATCCTCCATCGGCGGGGGGGGGCGTAAATGCGCGCCGTCATCGTACGATAGATTTCCGCGTGTGCTCGCGAAGCCTCCGCCGCGCCGTTCTCGACGTGTTGGAGGCGGCGTGCAGCAAACCTGTGCGCACTTCTTGCGCAATCATCGCGCAGACATCTGCCGCTGCTCTATGAAATATTCATAATTTAGCCATTCTTATCCAAGCGTCTACAATTCTTATCTGCATCGTTTCGCCGAGCGTATCCACATATTCCCGCCACCGCCAGGCGCCCATCCCATGACTCGCCGCTGCATGCAAGCAGGCAAGCTGTGGCATCCCGGACGCGAAGCGCGAACATAAAATAGAAAAGCATGAAGCAGTCGGTCGAGGGGCCCGTCGCGCGCCCCGATCTTGCAAAACCTGCTCATATATCCGGACGTTGCTCGCGCAAGAACGACTGCAAATGTAGGTTAAACATCCGCACATCTGCGAATCGCATGAAAAATGAAAATACTCGTGCAACATCCGCGCGCGTCCGATTGCGTATGTGTGGAACACAATCTCTTAAGGTCGTATGGGGAAGCAGACTCCCGATTATGCGCTCCGGAAACGTCGGAAACATGCGTTGCATTCCACGCTCGATGCGCGAGCCATCCACATGCCAAACTACACGCCATCTTTCGCGCCAACCCCCCGGACCACAATGTGGGCAAAGAAGTCATTACGAGCGCAGCGCGCACACACCTCTTTATTAATTTCTCGGGCGAAATTTATAGCGACGCGTCGTCGAATACCGCCGACTAGGGCGACTACAATGCGGCGAGAGGGCGGAAAAATTAATTCGCGAAAATGTGCCGTGGAACGTGTCATTATCGGTTTTTCGTTCGTTCGGTCGCACGTAAAATAAAATTGCCCGATGACATCGTAATTGAAATAACTTGCGCGACTGCAAGGAGGAGGATGCGACACGTTGCCCGATGGCGGCGGCGGATTTTTTAAGTGCCACTAGACCCCAGCGATAGGGTCGCGCAGACAACGCCACCCCGCCATGAGAAGGATATTGGTTCAGTTGCAACATAAAAATTACAAGCTCATAAACGTGCGCACTTACTACGGACCGAGGCGCTACGGCCGATCGACCACCGCCTCTGAGCTCCCTTGCGACGCGATGTGCCATGATGCTGGAATGTGTAATACTTGTTGGAGTTGGGAACGTAGAAGGGGATGGTAAGCGTCGCGTACGTCATCAGCGACGACAAAAGGTAATTTGCACCGTTTATGCAAAATCTCCCTTCTCGAATACCACCTGCAGATATATCTCAAACAACTATAACTATACGCATGTGGCTGAATTTCATATATTGCGCGAATTTGGAGGTTGTCCATCGCTCGCAATTGCTTGAAGGGCAGAAGCAAAGTGCGTGGCATGAGGGTTGAAATTTCGTGTTCATTTGGCGGCCACAAGACCTCGCAGGAGGAGGTCGGTTTCCTTGCTGACCTCTCACCAAGACGTCGGCGTCGGTCTACACGCCAGCAGGATGAGCGAGAGCTGCGGAACCGAATGATTAATCGTAAGGTCAAATTAAGTTATGACCTATTGCACCCATTATTACGGTTATAACGTTAAATCAGAGCAACTAAATCAGCCGAGCGAGCGTATTATTAATAAATTAGTCGACGTGTACGACGGAACTTCGCCGAGAGGGGCCTTGAGGGCAATGCTTTATCTATGAATGTGTGTTCGGGCAGACGGCGTCAGTCCTCACAGCAAGTCGATTCGGAACTACAACGCTAGCGCTCCCAACGCTCGGAACACTAGCGAGTTTTCATCCTTGCCATCCCCGACTCTTCTCAATATGAGCGTGTTCTTGCGATCCTCCCCGACTGCGACTGGGCGGCTGGATGGAATGACTCCTTACTGGCAAGTTCGAGCTCGAGCATATTCCAGATTATATATATATATGTATAGAGATGTAGGGCTATCAGGAACCGAACCGCACGAGCGGTGGCGGTGAGGGCCACGGAGCTTTGTGGAACGCTGATACAGATTTGGGAACAATTTCAATTCGCCGATCGCGCGCGCTTTGGTGTAAATTGTGCGCCGGCCGCAATAAATACGCTTTCATGTCTAATTTACGAAACGCGTTTAATTTACCTATGACTACGGGCGAATTAAGACTTAATTGCATGCCGAAGCCGCCGCCACCCCCGCCGCAGATGGGGCCGCGCAAACACTGGCCGCCTCCGCCTCGTTCGAATACTCGCCTATTAATTATTCATTCGTCTCGGCGTTGCGCGATTGTAGCGTTCATTCGGCAGTGAATTAAGATATTTGCCCGCGCCGGGGGCAGCCATAATGGCCCGCGCCAACATTGTGCATCCTTTATGGACGGCGGCAGGGTGCGTACAATGAGCACACTTTTTTTGCGCGTCGTAATGAAATTTGATGCGAGCGTCGTTTTGCTCACAAGTCGCTTGATAGCAGCAGCAATACGTACTATAGCTGACAGGGGGCGGCGCACTCATCTCGTTCCTTATTCGCGTTCACTTGGCGGGCCTGCATTTTTGTGAAATTGCAAAGCGGACAACAGGACTTTGGCCTCGGGCTTGCGGAGTAATCTCGGCCATAACCGCCATATGACGCCCGAATCGGGGCCGGGGGCGGTCGCGTCATCATTTTCACCCAACAACCAGCCTGGTCTCTAAGAGCGCAGACGGCTGAAACGCAATTTTCATTTACAATTACGACTGCATTGGCCAATGAGTGGTGAAACCATTCGATTGTAATTGTTTATTAAATAAAGTGTCGGTATCATAAATGGGGGCGGCAGCTGTAGCAGCGCTGCACCCTCCACTTGCGCCAGCTCACGAAGAAATGGCCACACTTGCGCATCACCGTCGTAAAAACGCGCCAAAGCGTATCGCGCCTTGATAATGTGCTCATGTGCTAATAACCATTGCCGGTTGCCGTTTGCTCGGAAGGGGCGGCTAACGGTTATGGCCGAATGCAATTTTTCACTCGTATTAATCAGCCGCGGCCGGTGTGCATAAATGCGTTTTTCGTTTTCTGGCGGCGATCGGACATGCAATTAAAATGCGGAGTGGCGGCGGCGACGGGCTGCGGGTCAGCAGATAACGCGCGCACGCGCTCTTGATTAGGATTTCCAAACGGGTGGCACGTAATTGGCCTCGTTTATTAAATTAAATAAGGCAAAACGAGCAGGCAAATAATTTCGTGCACGTGGAAAAAACTTATCTGCAATAGTGTGGCGGCATGAGTGCCGGCTTTGGGGGGCGGCAGTCGTACATATGTCCGCTGCAAATGTAGCGTGCGCGCGCTTCGCCGAAAAAATTGCTCGCCCGCTCGTTCGCCTTCAGGCTTCGGCCCTACGCTTTTCCCTTTTTGCGGTCCTGATGCAATAAGAAGAGTCATTTCTATCCGTAAATTATTTCGAACTTGATTGCTTCCATTCGACCTTTCTTTTTTGTCGTCTCAATTCTAAAGTGGAGAGTATAAATGTCCGTTTTCTCTACGTCAACATTTATTCTCGTCTTTTTTTCGTCCTGCCCGCGCGCGTTCTCTTCGCCGCCGCCGTCGCCGCCGCCACCGTCGCTGCTTTCACTCGACGTTTTATTTCCTTTTTTATCGACGTCCGGAGAGCGCTTAGCGCTCCCAAGCTGGCAATGTCAAAGGCGATAATACAAAAAGAAATAGAACAAATTCGCCGAAAAATGTTTAAGCTCGCTCTCCGCGCGCGCATTGTCGAAGCGAAATAAAATATAAAAATAAAGTGGCCGAAATGGGGCGAGCTAAGTACGAATCGGGCGGCGGCCAGTTGGTCGCCGCTGCCGCCGTCCGAGATTTGTTCGGCTTTCTCCAGCCTGGCTTCCGGACTGGCATTTCATTTCATTCGAAGGCACCAATTTTCCAGACTTGCAATTTCATATTAGGCCCCTCTTCTCAGAAGTCATACATAAGAACCAATGCGGTAACGAAATTTGCGGCAAAAATGAGGCGGCGCGTGTTTAATCGGATCGCTACTGGCGACCAGCGTTCAATTCGCTGGAGAAATTAAAGTTTGGCGGAAGTTTGTTGTGTTGGCGGGCACAAATTTTCCGCCGAATTTCGAATTCAATTTCGACGTTTTCCAACGACAATGCGCCGAAACAATATTTATTTCATATCGCTGCCTCGCAAGTTATGAAGTATTATAACTGGGAGCGGGCGGAGGCGGCACGTCCCCCATGGCAGTCGCATGCGATACTCGGCGGAATCGGCGGCGTGCCGTTCGCCTTTTTTGATATATTCACGGTAAGCAGGTACGCTCACTTACGCGCACGCCAAACTCGTGGGCGGCCCACAATTCGCCCCCGCTTTATATTCGTCGGTTATTTAATTTCTCGTTTACGGGCGCAATTGGCAGATTGTTTAAGAAGATTCAACGGTAACGCGTTCGTGCACGTTTCGTGCCCGCCAACGTTCTCCAAGCACTCTGCCATTTCGGCTCGCTGCGCTATAACAATATAGTAAATATAGTGGAAAATTTGACGAAATTTTCGCTTAGTGTTCTCGACACAATAAAGCTCGCGCGAATGTGCACTTTACCAAATGGTCTTCTTGTTGTTATAACGAATAGCGGAACCATTCGTGCGACATTCATACGTACGTTTCGTTGCTCGGAGGCGCGCGCGTTGCTGGTGCACGGCCACATACCATCAGCACACATATCGGCCGCCCCCGTCGCATCCGGCACAACAGTCACCAACACCTACGGACGCGCTGAACGACGGCGGCGGCGGTACCGACGGCAGCAGAGAAATTGAAGAAAGTCAGACGCTTCGAATGGAATACGTCGCATTAAACTTAAATCGCTTTCCCAGCGTTTTCGCGCACAATTTCCTCGCATCGCGAAGTTTCGCTCGCGAGGCGGGCGAGAGAGCTTAAGTGCATTGAAATCACACGTGGATCTTCTTACAGCGGCTACTTAAACAAGCATAAAGAAATTTGTCGAGCTCGCCTCGCTTCGACGCCCCCGCCGCCGCCGCCGCCTCCGCCGTGTACACATCCGAATTGCTCCACATTATGCCACACTCATTCTACTGAATGCTCACGCGCCGTCTACGTGTGCACGTGCGCGAATGGTGGCGGCGGCGACGGTGGCGATAAACGAGTACCGCAAATAATAATGCATGCGTTGACGCGCTTCGCTGCCGGTGGCGGTTTGCCTTAAGTATCAATTGCCACGTGACGTCCCCTCCGCCAACTTTCGGCCCCCCTTGCGCCGTCGCATCGTTTCGACTCATGGCGGTATATGTATTGCTCAATGGGCGTACTGTTTTCTTTTGCCAACTTGAAGGAGACTTATTGCTGTTTAGTGACGGCTTTACAAATAGCAAACATTACATGGAACACGACGGCGCACCGAGCAGCAAATGCGAGTAAACGAATCGTCGAACGCGCGAAGACAGACGACGACGACAACGGCGGCGGCGGCGGCGGCGGCACCGACGGCCGTGGATGAGATGTGGGGAACGAAAGAGAGGAATTGCAAGGGAGCGTGTGCGCGGCCGGAATGTGAGACGGCCGCAGAAAAATACGACGACGGCAACGAGCGCGCCGGGCAAATAACTAAATTTGGCGCTGCGTTTCCTCCTTCGCCGCCAACCGCCCACCCCTCTTCCGACACAGCCGACGCGCTCATTTAGGCCGTCCCATTCCACTTATTGCGTGGTGCTTCGCTCACGACAAGTATATTACTCAAACTTGGCGCAAACTTTTCCACTCGCCCGCCACGTATTTATGTCTTACTCGCGCGCGCTCACACACGACGAGCTTCGAGCGTCTGGCAAAAACCGGCCCCAGAACCGGCCCCATCGTCCGAATGCACTTCGGGCGGCGTCATTTAGCGATTATTTGCCTTTTTGGCCGGCGCTGTTGGCGCTCGCTTTGTTTCACATTTTGCTCGCATCAGGCCACCCAACCCCTTGGCGTACACATCAGCAGCCGCGGGGGTGGCTCGGGCACCCACCTCCGGCATGCACTCTCAAGTCCGGACTACTTCATGCGCTCTTAATCTTGACTTATCGTTATGATGCGCCGCGCGACATAAGTATAACTACTCAACGACTTCGGCCGCCTCCAGCTGTAGGCCAGCAGCAACCAGATGCCGGCGGCGGCAACAGAGGTGTGCGGCGCGGTCGTGGAAGCGGATTGGTCTTCATCCGCTAGCGGCGTGTAATCTACCGCAATGGTTATAAACTATAAGAGCGCCCAGCCCTCGAAGTTCGAATTGCATATTTATAAAGAATATCATTAGGCGGCAAGCGCGCGGCGATGGCGGCGGCAACGGCGGCCATTGTTGGTGAATGGCGGCATCGTGTATCAGGCGTTTAAAAATTTACATTTTTGCGGCAGGCTGGGATGGGGGCATCGGGACAACCGCGCCGCGTAACGAGGAAAAAGTCGGCAGCCTTTTAGCGACAATTTTCCGGCGGCGAGCGCGAAATGAGCAAGCGACACCCAACCGTGCCGCCCCGTGCCGCCGCCGTCGTCACCACCATCACGACGCGAAATGAAGGAGCAGGCGGGCCCCGCATCGCGTTCAAGCGTTAAAAGTTTAAATACGTTCGCTACGTGCGTCCTCAACTTGTCTTTCACTTCGGCGCGCCCGCCAAATACGTTTCCTACGTGTTTCCCGGCTTGACGTGCGTATACGCCGCCCTCCATTAACCCCTTAGATACGCTTTGTATACGAAATCGCTTAACCTAAGAGAGTCGCAATCACACGCCCCTATGCGGCCAATGCTGTTGCATTTCGCGCGCGAATTAGTGGCACAACGAAGTTCGCCAAAGAAAGACGTTTAACATCATCCGCGGGTATGGGGTTGGCAGTTCGGGGGGCGGTAGCGGTTATCAGCTGTCAGTTGGCACCTATGGTCCACAGTCGTGCATAATTTAATCGCGCGCCGCCCGCCTTTGCGGCCATAAAGTTTACGCGCACCGCTGCATTACATCGTCAAGGTTGGTTGTATTTGGCTGATGCGCGCAAAAATGCATGCAGCCAGCCAGTCAAAGTGGATATAAAATTTTATAATTTAATAAACGAAGTGTCGATGCAGTTGACGCCGCCCGCAGACGCGCGCTGCTGCCACCTTTCGTGCGACATTCATTTGCACGCCGTATGCCACATTCCGCGACCCGATCAACCGCCGCCCCCCATGCGCACCATCAGCACCTCCCGCGCCTTCTTTCTATCAGCGCAGCTCGTTACGTTTGGCACGAAATGCAGCGGTGCGCGAACGTGCTAAAGATTTTGGCTCCGCAGCCAGACAGACGATGAAGCATGGCAGAAGCGTTTTAAAGATAATGAAAATAAAACCACCTCGAAGCGGCGGCGTTCACTGTGCCGCTGCCGCCGTCGCCGCCGCCGCCATCGCCATCGCCATTGGTGCCGCCGTTGCAGCAGCTACTTTATATAAAATGTTCTTACAATATATTACTGCTTATCTTTATGGTGACCGAAAGAATGGATTTTGTTTTATGCGAGCAGTGGGCGGCGGCGCGAGCATGCGACGAACACGACGCGATGCGCACTCCCGGATGCGAACAGGATGCAGGAATGAGGCGAACCCGCCGGCGCTGAACGTTTGCTTGCGGGCCATAACTTGCGCTACATTCACTGCCGCCCACCATATTCAACCGTATTTCATATGTTACTCACAGTTACGTATTCAAACATTTAATGCAAATATATGCGCGCGCCTCTAAATATTATTTAAGGCATTGCCGAATTTATTAGGTTAAGTGAACTGAGTTACGGCCGGTTTTATCCGCGCGCAGACTTGCATTGCAATTAATTCTCGACCGCAGCCGCAGCGGCGCGCTTCTTTCGCCCAGGCCACCCGCCGCCGCCCCCTTCGCATCCGAGTTTTATTTATTTGCGCGCGCTCTCCAAACATTCGTGTTCCACCCTATCATAATGAGCGCAGCCATTCGACCAAATAATAACGCGCCTCACCTATCTCCGAAAAGATGCAATCCCAATTTGTTGCTAGAGTGCTGCCCCCCTCGAGCCGTCTCACCGATACCGACCACACAACATCGATGCGTTCAGAAAGTAGACTAATTATCGCTGTGCACTTTTATAATAAGTCTCCCGACGCAAACACAAGCGCAACAATGCCGGTTGAGACCAGCCAGCAGATCGACTTGGAGGGCATTAAAAACTCGTTGATAATTCATCACACAAGCAGCGGCGGAAGAATGAAGAACGAAGACAAGCGGGGCAGCGCTGCTGGCGGCGGCGGCGCGCGAGCACTGATGATGCGAGTACCGCCGCCGCTACAATTTTTTTCCTTTGCCGCACACTCGTGTGCTGTGTTTGTTGTGTTTCCTTGCGTTCATTCCTTCTGGGCGCACTCGATGCGCTGCGAAATTACTTAATGGGTTGTTATAAATCATGCATGATAATGACGAATTTGCTATTTGTTTGCCGTTTGTTTTTCTTTCCGTGCTGCGGAGATGGTCGGAATCCATTCCACCCACACCCTTTTCGTTTGTTTATTTTCTTTGGATCTTCCCTGCATCATGCATGGGCAATTTCATCATTCGACTCTTCTTGCGTTCGCTTTTAATCCTATTATTGTCATTTTTTCGATAAGGTCTACGGGGGAGTTTTTGGGGGTAAGTAGACCATTTGAAACTTGTGGTAACTATTGTAATTTCGGAGTTATCAGAATGGTAATCCATGTAATTCAAAATGCTTGAGGGTCAGCGAGCGCGCAAGCTTGACATGTTTTATTTGTGGAATTACGACTACAGTTGGTTTTGTGGCTCCTATAGGATTGTAAAAAGCGACTATTAGCACTCGCCGCATCATATTTTCGGGTCGCCCCAACGGGCGGTGGGGGTGCGCAATGGCAAATATGCCAACATGGCTTCCACATCTCGTGAAGATAGCGTGCGGGAAAGCGCGGAAAAAACTAACCTAAACGAAATGGAGCGCAATGTAAATTGTATAAACAGACGATATACTGTTGAATGGTAATGGCAAGCGGGCAGGGCCCCAAAAAAAACGAACGAACGAACGAACGAACGAACGAACGAACGGGAAAAATTGGCGGCAGCGCGTAACGGCTTCGAGGGACATAATAACGAAGATAGCAGCGGCGAATGTGCACGTCGGCGGCACATGCTGTATGTCTGCTGCGGGGGTGTACCAGTAGGCGGTGATGGGGGCGGGTGGGCGCGCGCGGAGAGACAAAAGAGACGAATAAAGTATTATTCAAGTCAACGTTTTGCGCGAGTACGCACAAAGCGCGCCCGGCCCTGCTTTTTGCGCAAAGGGAACGGTTTAATGGTCAAATACATATTTAATGCCGTGGAAAATGCAATGTGAAAAAATTCGTTGCCCAACTCGGGGCTCGCATAGTGGCGGGCCTGGGGGCGGCAGCGGCCAAAATTTCTTTGCGCCAACATAAACGCATGCTCGCATATAAGAATCACGCAAACGGATGGGTGGATGGTTGGGTCGTTTGCCGCGGTAAAAACGATGAAATTTTAATTACATTTGCGCGTTTGTTTGTTTATTTCAGCGGGTTGATTAAACGCTCAGGTTTTTAATTTATTCCCCCCGCAGTAATAGACACGCGCGTCATTAGCGCGGTAATGCGATTGAAATTGAATTTTAAAAATTTATTCGCCAAACAAATCGTGCCCACCCCCCGCGGTGTGGTGTTCGATGGGGCGGCGGGGTGGCCCTCTCAATCTGCGCAGATTATCCCCTGCCATTGAATGCTGGCGGTTGATGTCTGCATGAGTTTGTAGCACGTCGGCATTGTGTTCTTATTTAATGGGATGTTTTAAAATGGAACGCCGGTATATGCGGTGAGGGGTGGGCGAATGGCTTACAATTTACTCGATCGTAAAGTACACGCGCCGCCGCCGCCACCGCAATGTCGTGCGAACGGCGCACGGTATAGCTCATCTCGGATGTCAATATTTTTGATTTTATTATAGCTCATCGATTATCTATTTATCTATACATCGCCGGCGTCGGTGTGTGCAAGGTGCGCTCTCCTATTGCCGCCGCCGCCGCCGCCGATGGGCAGGCACCTCGGCGGCGGATCATCCCCTCGAAATATATAAAACTATATTAGAATTTTCAACGCATCACGAAGCGTACGTGACGGATATAAAAAGTTTCGCCTGCACGCTTATACTTGCCGCATGCAGTCGATCTCATACTTAGATGGATGTCGTCGGTCGGGCGCCGGCGGCGGTGGCGGCGGCGTGTCTTAGCGATTGCGTTCAAGTGCCTGGAGGGCGGCGTAATCGCCCACTGGGGTTTTATATATCGGATTTATGCAATTTTCGCGCCTTAAAGCATGGATTTATAAAGTAAACATACATGTTCGAACATGATCTTTAATATGCGACGCCAACTTAATTTTTCACGCGCGCGCGCCGCCTCCGAGCACAAAGAAGACGTTTTTTTTATTCGCGCGCACTTATAAGATGCCATCATAAATCAGTCGACGTCTTGATGATGTACGCGTCGAAATTTCGGAAATAACGAAGACCGCTGCTAATGGGTGGATGGTTGGGGGCAGCGGTGGGCGGCGGCGCTGACGGGCTCTGTGCTCGCCTCGCATTCATTCAATTACGACTTGAAATTTGCGGATCCACTTATGAATAGACGCTGAGCGGGGGGCGGCGGTGGTGGTGGTGGCGCCCCGTCTCCCAAATTACAATACAATATCATTGTAACTCATGTCAGGCAAACGAGCCGCAACACGAGCGTCGCGCCGCGCTGGGAGGTCTGAGCCGCGGCCAACCGCAGTGGCGGCGGCGGCGGTGGCGGCATGCACGTATCTCCCACACCACATGTGTATGTAGTAAATTGTTCGGAGTCAGGTCGCATTAGTGCGCCTTAGAGCCGGGTTGACCCCGAAATACATCAAATCTTAATTAGCAAGCTGAGCTTCCCTCGAAATTTAGGTCGTCGCACATACTCGCGGATACGTACTCACTCGGGCCGCAATTTTGTCGCCGCCGCCACATCCGACGGTTTCGTCCTTCCAATCCCAACGCGCGCCCTTGAACGCTCGCATATTTCTCGCCACTTCGAGCAAACGGGAAGTCTTTACAACTCGTCGTCGCTGTTGCCATCATCGTGTCACATCTCCGCACATAATTTGCTTTCGCACGCGCCCTTTCTTTTTTCCTTCGTGTCGGGCTTAAGCATTCGGACTATTTCCGCTCCGCAAATTTAGTTATACCGAAATCGAAACTTTTGCGCGTTCGCGTGCGCACGCGCTTCAGCAATCAAACGCCCAGGCAGATGAAGTTAGCGAATTGTTGAAAACAAACGGACGCATTATTGGTGTGCAACGACAAGCCCGCAACGGAAAAAAGGGACAAGAAGGCGGCGAACTCCAACGCGCGTTGCTACCCAAAAACCCGCCAAACTTGCGAGCGTGGATGGTGGTTGTCGAAAAGGAAAAACTTGTTTCGTTTCGCCCAGCTCTAACACTGTTGCTTCCACGTACGGCGAGCGTGCAGCAAGAGTCGGAAATGAAAAAGTTACACAATAGTAGCTTCAAAAAAAAATAGGAGGCAAAAAAAACGGGAGGGCCAAGCCAGTCCAAACTCGGGCGGATTTAATTGAAAGTCAAAACGAAATAAAAACTTATTCGATTTAAAACAATTTAGTTCGACGTTTTACAGCGCGCACGTGTATGATTGCGGCGGTGTTTTCGCATGCTTGCTACAACCTCACTCGCTGTAAGTTTGATAAGCGGCCGCCTACCATTTCGACGGCGGCAGCGAGCCCAAAGAGCGATGTGCGACGCGATGCACAACCGGTGAAAATTCACAACAATTTCGCGTTCATTAAGTGGGATAACTACGTGCCAAACGGCCGGCGGGCACGCAAACTTTACAACTTATGATCCACACTAACCACTTCAAGGTGATGCGATGCGCCCTCCGTCAGCTTCGACTGAAAATTCGTTCCGCTGCACCGAGGCCTCAGCTTGGCCTCGGCTACACCCAGCGCTTTGTTGATGTTGCTAGCTTCATTGTTTGTTTGGCCTGCGTTCCGCGATCTGTGTTGCCAACTTGCCAAGTTTTTCTCGGTGGGTAATGCTTGTTTTTTGCTCGGGGAAGTTTGCGCGTCCGCCGCCACCAGCATCGCCGCCTCGTCTACATTCAAATGAGTTTAAGCGATTAGAATTGTCCATTGTCCGTTTACAAATAAACGTGTATAACACGATGCTATTCAGAGTCGCGCGCGCGCTCCGCGAACGGATGCAATCGCACACCGCCACCATCGCCGCCGTTCTCATGCAAATTGCATTCTGCTGAAGGCACCTCGCTTGTTGTACGTTCATTGCCATACAGCCACAGCGACAGCAGCATCAGCCACCGCCACCACCGCCGGCGAGCAGCATTACAATTCCGCTTCTTCGTTTTGCCTGCTACAAACCCATTACGCTTAAGTTGCTGCTGGGCTGCTACCACCATCGGCACCGCGTGTGTATCGCACGGCAATGGATTTGAAAGCACACGTGCCACGTAGATTTTAATATCCTTCGTGCGGCGCGTATCAGAATGTGAGGGCATGAAGCTCAACGGGTCGAGCGCATACATCGCTGACCTAGAAAATTGTGCACTTTTGTTGCCTCAATGGCAACCACGCTCCCCTCGTTCCATTCTATTCCTCTTCTCTGCGCTGCTATCTTCCTCTTCGTGGCCATGCATATATGCCGCCCCCACAGCGTGCACACACTCCGGGATCGACGTCGCTGCCATCCTCCCCCATTTGCGGATCGCGCGCGCGGTGCGGCAAGCGGTAAACGTTACGTTTATAACCCATTAAAATCTCTTGCATGGAAAAGGACTACTTTAATATACTACGTCCGAGCGGATGCTAAGTGTCTCCAAGGAGCGCGCAAATCTAGAAAGAAGTTGCAAACGAACGACTCAACTAGGCCCTGTATCTTTGCCCCCTAATGTCACCCCAGAGAAATGCGCGTTTAGGCAGCCCACCTGAACGACGAAACCGAGCGGATCGTGAACGCAGTGAACTGAAATTTCGGGTCGTGCTTGTTCCGCCATCGTTGCCGCGCTATTATCAACCACCCAACGAAGGAACGAACGAACGAATGGAGCGCAAAAAGAATTGCAGAATTATTACGGGGCATTGTTGCAATTGCATGTCAAGAGGGGGCAAATATTATGAAAATACCGCGTAAACACCGCGCGATACAAGATGAGATTCGCGATGAGGTGCGCACTCATTCTTTGCCGCGCACCACAACGTAACGAACACCTCGCTGGGGGCAGCGCGCACATAAAAGGACCTTATCGGGCGGCGCAATCAACATTTATGAAATCGTAATTCAGACTTAAAATGTCCCGCAATTAAAGACGCATTTAAAGCAGCGACAGGCGTCGATCAGATAGCGACAATCTCGTGTGAAAATTATCACACGACCGCCGCCGCCACGGGGGCGGCCCTTGCCATCGCGGTGGGAAAGCAATACGAGATTTGTTGCGGCGGACTTCGCACGTCATATTCAACACAAGAAAAACGTGTAAATGCAAAGTAGACGCTCGCCGAGTCGACTTCAAGTCCGTCTGTCGCCTTGCCAAGTGTTCCTTGTCGCCGACGAACGGCTCGAAATATGACCACTTCACTTGCCGTAAAGCACATTGTTTGAAGTTTAATCTACGATTACATTGAGTCAACCGACTACATTGAGAAATATCGATTATGCAAAGTGCTCTTGGCGCTCTGCGTGAAGCTCGACTTCTTGTTTCTCCTGTTTTTTTTGCCCCGCCGGATTCGCGTTTCGTCGTCGTTCCCGCTTCACGGGCGCGCGCGCGATCGAACGACGGGCACTTGGTTGAACGCATGCAATGACAGTTTGTGGGTTTTTACTCATTTTGTTGACATAAGTTTGGAATTAACATCGCCAGCAGCAGCGGGCCAACGGGGGCGGCGGCCCGATACAAAATGCACTCTAAACTTTCCATTTGCGGCTAAGTGCACGGAAATCATCCAATTTCGGGCGAGTTGCGTGGGCGTTTTTCTAATCAACTGGCCTGCATAATAAAGTCTCATTTCAAATCCGGCTCTCGTTTCGTGGCGATGCGTTGCTTGCGTGAGTGTTGACGTCTCCGCAGGCCTTCTCCGATTGTAATGAACATTTAATTATTAACACGCCGCCGCAATTATTCAGTAGCGAACGGGCATCGATTGTCATTTATCATCTCGTACAACACGTTAAAATTAATGCGAATTCTATCGATTGCGACGTATCGGCGTTAAAAACAAGCCTTTCTCGTTCGGCCTCGGCAGTGGCGATGGTCGAAGCTGGGCTGGGGTCGGCACTCCAGCCGCCCTCGTATATTCTCCGCGCTTTCCCCAACTCCCAATTGGGACCGTGCGCCACCAATGCGGCCCGCCGTCGAAAATAAAATGAATTTCCCACGATAGATACGCTAGATAACGCGGCGACTTAATTCACTTTGCAGCGAACTTAATGCTTTCATACGATTAGAAGTAAAAGCCTATCCGAATTATGAGCGTGGAAATTATTGGCGTAAGAAGCGGCGCGTTCATAAATTTAGATAACGTCGCATGTTGGGAGGCCACAGCGCGCTCGCAAATCGAAGTCGGGCGGCCGACGGCGACTGCTTCAAGATAGCTGGGGAACATAATGATTCCCTATATTCCGATACGACATCGACGGTGCTCTCAGGACGGTTCATATACCTGTCCACCGCGGTGTGGTGTCACTGGATCCAGAGATCACATGTGGGCCCACTCATTCTCCAGAGGAATTTCGCAAGCCGCCCATCTCGTTAGTTATTTAGCGCGTTAGCGATCGGCGGCGCTAAACTCACGTTGCGTGCCGGAATCATGGCCGAGGTGGTGGTCACTCGATGTGTCAGATCCCGCCACCCCCGCCGCCAACGGCGGGCACTCTCTGCACGCGCAGCATGCGGAAAACTACCTGTTAAAAGTGGCGATCAATTCGGACGCGTTTGCCGCACGCATACGAAACCAAATGGCCAGAGAGCAGCCATAACTTATCATTAATATCAAGTGAATACTGAATAATGCACCCCTCACGCTTTCAATCGATCTGTGCGATATATTCCCTCTTGGCGGGCGGCGAGCACAACCATAAAATAGCACCGAGGGACTCGCGCCGTCCCTGGGATGTCGCTAACCACCGTCGAGCCTGCTGCTATTTGCGGTGCATATGCGCTTCCCGGCGGCCACCAGCGCGGGAATACACGTCGGAATTGAAATTGGGAACAGCCGTTGCGAAAATATGAGCGCCGCCACCATTCGCCTTCGGAGGGCGCATCGTTTCGTTACGTTTCGGCCGCGGCGCGCCGTCTCAATGTGCTTACGTTGCGGGATTTTTACAATCAAAATTTACGCTCCAAGCTACTTTTCGGCCGGCATGTCTGCCGTACGAGCGAGAAGCCACCCAGCCGCCCCCGTTCAGCCGGACCGGTCCGGTCCGGTCCGGTCGGACGAAATGTGGCCGTAAACAGAGCGCGCACGTCAACGAGGAAGAATGAACAACCGAAATAAATATTAAATATGTGTGTATGGCGTTCGTTCGTACGGGGGTTGGGGTCGGGTCCTCGGGCCGTGGGGGCCAGCAAGGGGATTGGGATTTCGGAGCTTGGACGGAAAAAAGTCTCGCCGGACGCGACAGGGTCACGTTACAAATTTAAAATTTATTACGCCAAGTTTACCGACCCGCCAAGCTCAGGGCAGCCATGCCACCAGCGAAATATGCACGCGGACAAACAGCAGCGGCTGCCGCCCCCCGTCCGCCCGCGCAGCATGCCAACGCGATGGAGCCGGGCTTTTTCCACATTTTCCACACTTGCCGCCCCCGCATGCTGCACCCGCATATGCCATACTTCATGCGAGTCCCATGTCCGCAGTCATTCCAGCAGCAGCAGGGGGGTGGCGCGGGGAGCCTTGGGTGGTGGCATTGCAACTGCAACACTCTTTTCCCATTTGCAACTCGCTCATAATTCCATAAAATATTATTTCATGATTGCATTAAGTATATAAACTTGAGAATACATAAAATGTGTGTCTTGCCCCCGCGCGCGCCGTGCGCCCCCGCAAGCAGTGCGCCACCTAGAACCAAGCAGATGGTCGTAAAACATGTACGAATTTAAGTTCGATTTTTATAACAACGTTGCGTTCGCGCTCGCAGCATGTATTTTTTAGCCGTGCGCGCCGGGCGTTTTTATACGGCGCAATTTTGTTTAAAGATTTATTTATCGCTAGCGGAGTTATGAGTCTCAAGCGTGAACGGTTCGTTTCGGGTAGCGGATTCGATCGGCACCCGCCGGCGGCGACGATGGCGGCAGCAGTGCATGCATCCGCGGCACTCCTGCCGGCTGCGGCGGCTGGAGTGGCGGCAACGCGCGAAATAACTGAACGTGAAATGGGAACGAATTCGGCGGATGGCGGGAGTACGTAACGCGTTGGGCCGCCAAAACGGAGCGGCGCGACTTCGCGTTTTGTTGCCAATGCAGCAGCAGCGCGCGCGACGGATGTGTACGAACGACGCTATCTCGCGCGCGCGTCTATGAAATTCAATATTCGCAGCACTTTTCCAACATTTTTGTTTCGCCAAGACCGGGGGCCCTTATGGTAACATAATACCATCGACGCCTGCTTAAAGCTACGCGCGCCCCCGCCGTCGACTTCGCGACGCGCTCTTCTCCTCGCACACGAGCATGCACGTGCGCCGTGCCGCCCCAACGCACTCACTTCATTTTCGTTTTCATACTCGCGCTCCTATTATGCAGTCAGTCCATCCAGTCTTCTGGGTGGCGGCGGCGGCGGCGGCGGCGTGCACGTCGAATATTTCAATTCCGCCAAGACGCGTGCACGTATGTGCACATACAATCCGCCGTTCACGCCGCCTTTATTGATTTCGCCTCCTTGCGTATGGGTGTATATGCCACCCACCCCCCGCCTCGCCATCTCCGGCCACCCACGTACACCCCGCAATATTACCAATATTTATTGTTCCTGGCGGATATTTTAAGCGAGCGCGCTCCCCCCTTCTAGCATGCTACATGTTGCCTTAGATAATAAATAATGGCAAAATTATTCGCACCGGCCAGAATCGCTGGCGCCGCCACCGCCTCGGGCGCGCGCAATCTGAAATGCATCAGCACGCATCACTGCCGCCTCTTCGTATTAATCAAATTTGCCGGTTTAGTTGATGGTCACGCGCTGACCGTGGGTCGCATCGGTGTTCGACAGGCGACATTCCCGCATTTCACATTCGGCGGCCGGCCGCAAAGTGCAAACAAACACACTGCCGGCAGACCGCACAAAACACCGCGCCGCCGCCCCCCATGCCCGCGTCCGCGTTGATAAGTGCGGAGACAGACGTGAAAGCTGTTTCGTTGATTAACAAACTACAATCCTTCCCAGGTCATTAAACATTGTTGCAAATTTCGAACGTGACAGCATATTAGGTATTCTCATTAGGCGTGATTGTCGATTGAAATCAAACGTAATGCAGCCGTCAGCCATCAATTGTTGCGATGCAGGCCGGCCTATGCCAGCGATCGGCAATACCGGGCGGTGTTGGGTTAATGGGGGGATGCGAAGGGATTGCCAAACATGAAACTACAATTTTAGTTAATTTCGATTAAGTGCATTTATTCCGAGCCATGCTGACACCGCCGCCTTTATCCGCTATCCATTCAGCGCACGATGGTTGGGCATTCCGTTTGATGTCTCCGTGCTCATACAAATTAGTATACATGAAATTTGTTTAGGTTTTTCCCGGTCGCTGGCGCGATGCGGCCGCCACCAGAAATTGCTGCGAAAAGTTAGAAGTGCGCGCGCGGATTGCCTTTTGCGTTCCACCGGCAAACGAAACTTTTTCACCACCGAGCAACTTGCCCACAACTGTTTTTATTTTCGTTTATATCCCACGCCCACCTTCAGCCCCATCGTCCGTGTACGTGTGCGCTTGTAGTGGAGATCGGAGGTGGCTCTTCCCGTTTCTCATCGGTTTTTTTCGCGTTCGCATGTTTTTATTTTCATTTGCAAATTAAAATTACGCGTGTAGGCTTTAAATATTCCCTTTTTCGTCTGTGCCGGCCGAAAAGGCGCTCCAACATTCGGCAACGGTTACACTGGTGCTCATCAGCGCTCTGCTTTTTTCGGCTTCGCTGCTTTTGTGGAATTTTTACGTTTGACGGCGGCAGCGATGATGGACGAAAAAGCATCATGCGTGCGGTGTGCACCAGTCTCTATGCGGTGGCTATGGTGGCGGCATGCAAATGCATGTAATCGGGCAGGAAGCGCTCACGTTCGCGAATTTTTTTTGCGCCCGCCGAGTTCACTTGCACACACCGAACATTGAACATGCTTTGCATGAATAGACAACAACCCAGAGGGGGCGGCTGGCTGGGATGTACGACCAAGGCCAGGACGGGATCGGTGGGTAGTGTTGGCACGCACAAAACGGAAAGTTTTGAGCGAGATGCGCGCGCGAAACTCAGCTGCAAGAATATTTCGTTGCTGCACACTTCACGTGAGGAGGCAGGCACCATTCGCTTTGTCCAGCGCGCCGTGATGTTCCTCCTGCAACGCCGTGCCCTTTATGGGCCACCAACTTCTTCCTCTGCCTATAGAAGATGTATCATGTACAATGGAGAGTATTTGGAAAGTTCTTGGCACTCGCCAACTATGCGCGACGCATTTCGATTGGGTTTTGGCTGCGCGCTCGCACTCGCCAAGAAAGATCAAGGCGTTCTGAGGCGCCCAATTTAGGAACGGAAGGCGCAATAATGCTGCCCTCCGCGCTTGCTGCCAATCGTTCGCTGATAACTCCGAAAATTAAATTCAATCTTTTGTACTTTGGTCCGCATTGATCACCACCGACACAGCCCACACAACCAACAGCCGACCGGCGCCCCCAATGTAAACGCAGAGTGTCAGTTCCATTTACTTTCTGAACGTATCCGAAGTTTTTTGGTTGGCGAAATGAGTGCGAATTTACATCAATTTACTCCCCAATTGGATGTAAAGCAGCCGAGAACTTTCCGAATGCGAATCCATTGTTGTCGATCGAACATGCAAATCAATTTATTGCAGTGTCCATTGGCAATCGCACGCGCCTAAAAGAAGACTAATTAACGAACAGGGATATTCGCCATGGGCGCACCGATCGACGGCGGTTCTTTGCCGCTCCAAATTGCGTTCGCCGTGAATATCCAATGGGACCGGAGCCGCCAAGATAGTCCGCGCAGTAATTTAATTACGCGCGCATTGTCGCTCCTGTGTGGCTGTGGCCACCCTGCCACCCCGCCACGATGCCACGGATTGTCTCGCATGCCTTGTGTCTGTCGTGATGTGTACTATTGATAACAATTTTGTTTTGCTTCATTGTTGTAGGCAGCTCAAAGGGGTACAGATCAATACGTCCCTCGTGCAGCGTGCTGCTGCTGGTGCACGTGATCAAGTGCGCATTCATATGGCGATTTCTATCCGGCTTCATGTCTTAGGTAAGTTTTCGTTTCGTTTCAATTGCTATTATGCAAATTTGCCACGTCTGCCATAGCACATCCGCTGCTGCCGCCGCCACCGCCGCCGCCGCAACCGCCGTCCTCCGTATGCGATCGACACGTGCACGACAGCGCGCCGATATCGAAATACACTCTCTTTGATTGAAACCGGAAAAATCATTAATAATTCACTACTTCCATTTTCATGCCGGCGCGCTGGGCGACGGCTGGCCTCCTGCCACCGCTGCGCCAGGCCCACCAGGCCCACCGTCACCATCATCGTCACCCGCCCGTCACCGATGCCACCATCCATGCCGCCCCGCTTCGTTGCGTTCGCAAACAGCGAAACCGAATAAAAAGACCCGCGCCGAAACAAAAGGCACGCAGGGCGCGCGCTAGGTGTTGCCGACGCGATCAAAAATTAATTATCTCATTCATTGGCCACACGCCGCCGCCCCCAGCCCGCGTTCCGGTCGCGTTTATGCTCGTTCGCCCATGTGAAGTTGCGTTGTTGTCACCACGACGTCGATGGTTCTCGTGGTGGTGCTCTGCCATAAGCAAATATTAGAGCCCTATCCGCACCGCCCCCAACGTCCCCCCAGGAACGATGGAACGAACGAATGTCGACCACCGCCACTCGTATCGATCGGACAAAAATAGTAATTATTAATTACGCTCGACGCGGTACTGATTAGCAAATCATCTGCTCGCTGACGGATGACGTTCCAACAAGGCCCACCCGTCATGGGCATGCCAGCCTCATCGAGCGTGCACCATGTTAAACAAATTTCAATCATAATTAAGCTTACTTTCACATCGTTGGTGCACAATTAAGCGGTGGATGCACAATATGGAAATACCATGAAATTACTCGTTGCTCTGATTACATGCCCGAGCCCCAGCGGACGTAATGTATGTTAAGGTAGAGCTGGCTCTGGAAGGCTCACACCGCCCCCGCGTTTGATATGATTTGTAATAACGTGTCAGCGTTTTGACGGCGTATGGGACAGTATCTTTGCGAGCACTTTTCGCTCAATGGCGCGCGTTTAATTAAACAAATGCTCAAATCGTAATATCGCTTTTTACGCTGGAAGCGCATCGGTGCGGATATTCCATAGATCGCCCATGTGTGGTGGACGGGTTGGAGGAGGTGGGTGGTGCGTGGTGCAATATTAATTTCGAACGCAGCGAATACCCCGGCGGCATCCGGTTGGCACACATAAAGAGAGCGGCATTGAAGGCGGCCGATGTGCACCGTCCACGTCCGCGCATATGATTTGGACCGCCAAGCGAACGGGGGCCGGCTATCAATTGATCTAGTCGGTATCTCTCTGTGCGGCGGCAGTGGCGGTGGCGGCCGACGCATCGTGATTGAAAACACAACCGTATACGCTTAGCGTTGGCCCACTCAGACTCAGACTCGCCGGGTGCATCCACCGCCACCGCCGCCGCCACCGCCATCCTCGCAGCCGCAACCTTCATTAGCAATCTCGGCGGCACTAGCAATGTTTTCGTTTGAATTAGAATTTCAAATTAGAGCGCGCGCCCATCGTCGGATTGCAAACAAACATCGGCACGAGCGCGCTTATTTTAGGTGCATCGAAAATTCATGCGACACTCAAATAGTTATTAAAGTTACAAAGGCCATGTAATTAATGTGATAATTATTTGCACATGTTATAGCGCGCATTGTTCCCATGATTAACACATCCAGCTAATTACTGGGCTCGCCCAGTCGCGAGCGCGCGCGGCGGCGGCGCCTCCGAACAGCCGCCGATGACACAAAAGCTGGGGGCGGCAGCGGGGCGCGCATTGCCCATCGGTATTATATTACGTGGTGACCGCGGGGGTTCGCGGTGCGGTGCGTTGGTGGTATGTATGTAGTTGCCCGCATCACACTCGGCACGGCCGATTGAAAAATCTCGGTAATTAGTTGCGAGGCGGGCGAAGACCGGCCCCCTCAACATAATAGCCGGATGGGCTCGTATGTGTGGACACGTAGTAATTGGCTATAATTAGGTTTCATTTAATTACCGGTATCAATGCAGTCGTAGGTGTGCGGGGCCGATAAGCGGATGCATTCGTATTCAATGCCAGCGGCGGCTGGCTATGTTGGATGGCTATGTTTTGATGGAATTATGTTTATCGAATGTACAATGCAGCACACTGTGCGTGATCACACAGCGGTAATTAGCTGTTTTAATTAGCTCTGCCGGCCTCTAATTCGATGGTCTGCCCTCGTTCCTTATTTGCGCCGGTATTGTGTCCGTTTGCATTGGGCGGCGGCGGCGTGCAAGAATGTCGCTTGCATATTTGCATGCGCGCATCCGGTATTGTTGTTGGCCATTTCGCGACCAAAGAGTGCGCGACTCAATTAATTGTTAATTAATTTCAATTCGGTGTCGACCCGTCCCGCCGCCCCGCCGCCCCGCATCGCAGCGTTCGTTATTTCAGCCGCGCGCGCTCAGCACGAAATTATTATTTCAATAATTAATTTCCCCCGAATTCCATTCGGTTTCATTCCGTTTTATGCCATCGGTCACATCGGCACTAATTGCTTCCTTGCCGGATATCTCTGGGGACGGTTGACGCGCACATACATGTATGTGTGTGCATGGGGGGCGGCGTTTGCATGTATCGTCACCTTGCGAGGTGACGGTGGCATTGTAGCAAATAAATAAATGCATAAAACTGTGGCGGCGGCCCAGAGGGGTGTGTAGCCGGCGGTGGCGGGGGCGGCAGGGCAGAACAAAGAACGAAACATGCGACCCGCCCGGACAGGGAGCGCGTGCGGGTGATATAAATATTTTATGTGGTTATCATGATGGATAAATTGATAATTTTTTATGATCAGCGCACTGACAGTGTTGCGGCTGCAGACCAATTCGACACCGCTGCCGCCGCCCCCGCAGCTCGTTTGGCGCGGAACCAGCGAACGCGCCCATCACGTGTCGTCGCGGTGTATTTTGTAGCACGGGCCACAACACTGAGATACAAGAAGATACAAGAGAAGTTTACGACTTATTTCCGCCGGAATTTCGATAGAATTGCGTCGTAAATTGATCGCGACGTCACGCTTTTATTGCGGACCGATTCAATTTCAATTAAAGCGGCCGCGTGTTGCGATACGACATTCAGACGACTTCATACGAAATGCACGTGGAATATTAAGTTATCATGTGACGCAACACCCACCCGTAGACGTTGAGGCTGCCGCATGAGATTTTCGCTATCGACTCAGTAGAAATGCAAATTGTTGCTCGTTTGCGGTTTGCGAAACACTCACTATCGCAGATAATTTCGGCCATAACTAAGCGACCGGAGCTGGTTGTGAAAATGTAAAAGACATTCAAGCCCCGGTTTTTTTTGCACACCGGAAATTACCGAATCGCTATCCATTTTTCCTGCAGCACGGGCGACCAGACAAACTATAAAATTATGCGCAACATTCTGTCCCCTAAATGTTAACGAATGTTCCTTTTTTTACATCCGTGCCCATTCTTTCTCTGATGCGCCGCGCATCCCGATGACATATGATCTCCCAATCGACGTTTTAGCTTCGCGACGAGTGGTAGGTCGACTGTTAAAAGTTTATTTCGCTGCGGCATTGCGTGCCCCGATTATGGGAATATGGCGGCAAATTCGGATGCGGGATAACCCAAATTGATTATCGGCTGAAATAATATTTTGATAGGGCGCAAGAGTGCGCGCACACGTCGCCTCGAAGACGCTGTATTTGTTTAAGGATTTGCTATTATCGCAAAGCGACTTCCGATAAGCTGCAAAGTCTCCGCCAAGAGGATTGCCAGCAATTTTTCCCACGTATGTACGGACACGTATCCTGAGATCTTCTCTGTCCGCAAGGAATAAAACATTTTGCCTCGGGATAGGTTGAGTCAATATTTAGATGCAGGACTGAGAGAGAATTAAAAATTTGCCAATCCCTGTCGTGCGAAAATTCTAAAAGTCGTTTCTGCTAGCGGAATACGTGCAATGGGTAAATTTAACAAATCGAATGTTTAGGGCTCGACAACATATTGCGGATAAGCTAATCGTGGGTGGGTGTTGGTGCGATTGCCTTGGCGCATTAATCCAGTTGGTGCATTAGCAGCGCGCCGCAATCATTCCAGTACCTACGCGATGTCTTGACGCGAATTGATTTTGATTAATTCACATCAGTAACAATTGTGCACCTGATAAATCTACGGGCGCGCATATGCATGCCGCTGCCGCCGCCACCACAGCAGCCGCCGCCGCCGCCGCTCGCACCCGACCGACATGTGCCATCAGCGTGTTACAAGATAACAACAACAGCACGACCGGAACACGTATTCGACGTTACCATGCGACACATGTACATCGGAGTGCACCCGCATATAAACCGAAACATCGGAAGTGCGCCGCAGAGCTGTGCCGCCCCCCTACAATGTGTTCGCCGCCGCGACGCCCAAGTGGCTGGCGCGCGTTGAAATATGCGCGCGCGGGTGTTCATTATCTTGGCGGCGATTATCGCGCATCACAAATCACCGGGCGATACTTTTTCCGCTCGCCGCCGCCGCCGCCGCCGCAGACCGGCCGGTGCTCGGTGTACGCGCCTTGTCGACCAGGCATTATCGGCTTACAGGACGCAACGGACATCGTGTATGGGTCATCAGATGGCAGATATATTTGCAAAATCCAGCCAGCAAACACACAAACATGGGCGCTCGGATTCGGCATGACTAACGGACGCTCGTGGCCGGGGGTGTACATTCCCACTAAGTCGTTAAATATACAAAAGCAAGTATGTAACTACAGCGAGGTGTTGCCTGCTGTCGCGCACCGTTGGCGGTGGCGGCGGCAGCAGTGGCGTCGGCAGTGGCGATGGAAGTCAAACGCTGCCGAATAATAATTGTTATGAACACACCAACGCCGCCACCACCGACACCGCCGCCGCTGCTCACAGTGTCGCATACGACATAACGTGCATATTTCGGAGGGGACCATTGCTATGTTCAACATTGACCGACACGCACGCACGTAAATCATGTTTGCGAATCACTGAGCAGTGAAATGATGATACAGCGCGAAACATCATTGTTGTGCATAATCATAAGCATAATGATAATAATAATAATAATAATAATGCAAACAGTCGACTGAAATATGTATTTGTTTCAGATAATCCAACGCTGCGCGCTACGAACGACGCAGTTTGGCACCATCGGCGTGGCGCGCCTATGTTGTATTGTTGCCGCCGTCGCCGCCCGCCGCCGCCACCATAGCCACCTCATCTGTCGACCGTCGATGTTGTGTTGGCTGCTGTTGTCATCGGCGTTCGTGTGTGCACGCACACAGTACGCAGGCATGCGTGCCGCCCGCCTGCATGCGCGGGCGGCGGGTGCGTCGTTATTTGCACATGCATGCGGCGCGAAACAGCCAGCCGAAAACAAAAACCGACGTTGCACCGGCCGCGACAATCTGTCTATCTGCTAGCCCGACACGCCGGACGAACGAGCGCACCGCTCCCTGCCACTCTCAGCTCCGCATCGCATCGCATCGGCGGGTCGAACAAAATTACGGCCGTCCCAGCCGGTGCAATGCGCTTTTAAGTTCGGACGATTAGCGATTTAGCTTCTAGCCGGATAGGAAATGGATAGCGTGCACCATTCCCCCCATCTCTCGCTCCAGCACTCCAGCCGCCACCCACCACCTCCCAATCATATTCGCATATCCAGTGAGTTCGCATCAGCGCGCTGCATCGCGAATGTGCCGAAATTAATAGTGAATATTAACTGGCAGGGCCGAAGGGGGGACGCAGGATGCAGGAGAGGGCCGCCCGACCAGGCAGGATCGGAACCAGGACCGAGAGGTGACCGGCGGCGGCGTGGGCGAGCGCGAATGTGCATCGAACTCGCGACACCGCTGGCCGCCGCCGGGTCCGATTCCAAATGGAATGAGATGTGATCCGGACAATCCGCGCCCGCACGTAAAGCCCCTCGACAGCGCGGAATTGGGCCCGGGAGCCGGGAGCCGGGAGCCGAGCCGGATGCTAACAATACACTTTTCCATCCATGTGCGGTAGGTTTATTTACATTGGCCGTGTTTTTTGCCAACCGGCTGCCGGTTCTTTTTTCACATCGTATTTCGTGTTTTGCGCTTCGCATTTCGCGCTGTCTCTATTTATACTCGCGCCTTCGTAATTAAATCGAATGAATTGCGCGTCCGGGGCGCTAAACGCTCGGGCGTACGAAGGGCCGCTCTCGTTCAGCGCTGCGCAATTGGGCGAGAGCGCCATAAAATTAACAAACAGCTGGGCGCGCGTTGCACATACGCAACGCGAATTAAACAAATACACAGGTACGAACGAACGCACCGAATTTCGGCACACATAGACGAATTTGTACATAGGACATTAAGACTGCTGATAGCTGCGTGTGGCTGTTGCACATTGAATGCGAAGGCGAAGCGCTTACGGCAACAACACATAGGTAATTAATGATAATGAAATTGTTGCGCATCTTGTTGCAATCGCGACGCGATCGACGACGACGACGGCATCTTGCAAGGCGGGCGCCAATCCAAGCCTATAGTGTATTTTGGACGTAACTCTCCGGTCTTGTTCGTTCCCACCTTTGCGTGAAACACATCAGCACCACCCCCGGTACACCGTTTCGTTTCCGCGTGCAGCGCATACCCAACGCGTCCTTAATCATCTGTCAATCTAATAACACATCCGCCATGCCCGATGATGCATCGTGGCGTATGCAGGCCCACCGGATGAAGCTGCACGTCGCTGCCGTGTGTATGTGCGCGCATCCCCATTTCCACATTTCCACATCCATTTCCAGCATCTCGACCCTCACACCGCGCCGCCCCCGCCGCCCCCGCCGCCCCCATCACCATCATCGTCAACATCATCATCATCCTCCATTTACTCACTCATTCTCGCCGTCTCTGTCTCTACCTTTCTCTCTGTCTCTCCCGTAGGCTAATGTTTTGCGTATCTATGTATATGTGGTCAATGAAAAATGGTGGTAAAGCAAATGATGTACGTAAACACAACATATAATAGACAATTAAGTTGAATGTATCAATTACATATGCAAACGGATACGACGGCTATTTGGGAGCGCGAGCGCGCGCGCGATGTGCTGCCACCATCGCTGCCGCCGCCGCCGCCGCCGTGCAGCAATAATTGATGATGACAATGATTGACTAGATAATGCATAGCCGAGTAGATAGGGGATTATTGAAAAATGCACGATCACGCTCCGCCGTCGTACCACCGATCCGTTGCTCGTTGCGGGCACGCACACACACGCCACCCACCTTCCCACAAACACACACACACACACACAGCCACCCACGCATAACATGCCACCCCCAGGCGCACACAGAACAGCACAATAAACACACATCCACACTCATAAGCCAAGCGACAGCCATAACATACCTACTCGTTCTCAAGAAATACACGCACCCAGGATACACATACCCACACACACTCAGCCACACACGACGACATTACATTACATTACATTGCATATATATTATATATAAATATATATATTTATGAAAAATGAAGTAAAGTAAAAAAACCTATTTGTGATAAAACTTTTATTCTATATGAATGTTGAAGTAAGGGAATTTTAAACGAATACATTACACGACACTAGAAAACCGAAGCAGGCAACGTTTCGCGCTGATGCTGATGAAATGCCATATATATGTAATTCGTTCGTTTTACTAGCGCAATTTACGCGTACGGGACGTAAATAAGGCAAGGCGCCCATGACGCCACCGCCGCCCCCGCCGTCGTCACATACACTGTCATCGCCCGCCAAATACGATTGATTTACACAAGCGCGGATGCGTTGCCTTGCGTTTGTGTGCAGAAAAAGCGCAAAACCACAATGAACATAAACGACATACGACAAGGCAAAACACAAACACATTACACCCCTACAAAAAAAAAAAATGACGGCCCCACTATCGAACGCCCGCCCCCCAAAGGAAGCAGCGTTCTTCGTTTCTGGGCCGTTTACTCCTTTTCGAATTCTATTTGACAACATCACACATTTACAACAAACAAAAACGATTTGTTCATTTGGGACTATTATTATTCTAAGCGTATATTATAAATTAAATTCTATGATACTATCGAGAACAGGTTATTAACACAAATTGATGAACTAAGAGTTAAGTGAAACAATCTTTGATTATAGCTTCTATATTGTAAACGAATTTAACAAAAAAGAATTTTATGATTTATTTTATTCATTGAAAATGAAAATTAAATAAAAATCAATGTAAATTTCAAGTTAGGTCCAACCCAATTCTTCCTCTTCATTAATCTCTTTCAACTTTTTTCTTTATTTTTGCAGTTTTTCCAATTTCTGTTGAACCGTCCGGTGAATTTCTTATGCCCCCAATATGCAGATCGCAACGTATGCCAATTGGATCGCCAAATTTTCCAACAGACAGGTAAGAGGGCGCAATGAACGCGCAACTGATGCAATGTGCAACAATAAATGAAACGCCCACTTGTCATTCTCCTCAAATTTGTTATTGTTTTTGATGGTACCCGTTTTGATGATCCGATCCATCCTCAATTGCTGTCACAATTTGCACCAACCTGCCCCGGAGGGACCATCCACCGAGAAGCGAATGGAATCATCAGACCTGTGAGTAAAAACCTGGGTATGAAGTCTTTGAAGTATTAATTAATCAAAAGCGGGAATTGAATGTATCGCACTAGTTGCATGAGCGCATTAGTCGTCATTAGCAACGGCTATGTTTGCGCTTTTGCGAAAAAATGCGACGTTTTTCGACGTTGCCTTAATTGTCACCATCGCACAAGGGTCGCCGCCGCCGCCGCCGATGCCGTCGATGACGCTGTGCGCCCTAATCGCATTTGTAACGGCGGCGCCAATCGCATTAGCTACGTTTTGCATATCGTAAAAGGGGTTGATAAGTTATTAGTGCCAGCGGCAACAATTCCGTCGATTTCATTACACGGCCCATTTGAGGGCATCAACGCCCATTCGGCCGCTCCACTGGCCTAAGTAATTTCGCGAGACGTCCCACCTAACCGATTAACTTCCACCGGAGGACGCACTCAATCGATGGGCGAACTGTCGCCGGCGGCAGCGGGGGACCGAACGCATGCATGTTGGTGATTTTTCGAAACAAGTTGCCCCCGAGGTGTGCGACACCTCCACCTTCCTGTGCGTTCCCTTCGGTCCGCGCGGCAATCTAATAATAAACCGATGAATAAATAAGCGCACGCCCACCGCCATTACTTTATTAGTGTTTCAGTTAAATGCGGGAGCGACTGTAAGATGCCTCCTGAGTGCGGACCAGCCCGGGGGTGGCGTAGAGGGAACGAGCCCCAAGACTGCAGCGATCGTCGCAGACGGCTGGATGCTGCCGCTCCTTTCGCAGGACCGAGGAAGGGAAAAAGCAGGAGGCAGGACCGTAAAGAACCCGTAAGAAAATTTTATAAGCGCACGTCGCGCTTTTGGGTCCCCTGTGGTGCGTGTCGTCGCTGCATACGGCGGCGGCACATCCATACATTCGCCCTACGCCGCGTCGTCGTACGCAAATGGCGGTTGGGGGCAGCGCGAATTCGGCGCTGTCGTGCGGCACATCCAAACCCCCGCACGACCGACGACAGTCATTTAAATAATGAAACGACTGCGAAGTTTGCCGAGTTGAAGAGCAAAGTTGATAATTGCACGCGGGGGCTTCGCGACAAGGGGGCCCCGAAGATGCACCTTCTTCTCCGGCCGCCTCCAGCTCCCGTCATTGTAACGTTGCGTGTAAACCATTTACGCCTAGGTGCTCCTCGTCGCCACATGCTCTCTCGGCCGCCAACGATGCCGCCGCCCGCCGCCGCCTCCGTTGGCATGTGCCACACGTGGCGGCACCTTCGACTCGCTCTTGAGTGCCGACTGCGTCCGGATAAAGCTTTTCGCCATCAAGCCATTTCGGGGCTTCTACACTTTTCGACCCACCACCGCGTCGCGCCGCGCGTCCCCGTGTCCGTAATCGCCGTCATCGTCAACGTCGGCATCTCTTCCTTCATCGGCGCCGTCAACAAAACACTGGGGGTGGCGGCGTCGCCGGCGTAAGTGCACATGTCGGTAATTTGCTCGTCGGAGGCAGGCAGGCAGCAAAGGAGCGCGCGCGCATAAATTAAGCGCGCACACGAGCTCGCAGTCACGATCCCGCGAAATTATTTGTTATCTCTACCTGTTCTCATGCATAAATATCGCAACATTATCATCTAAAACGTGCCCTAATTTCATTGCCACCTTGCGCACGTAGCTTGGCGGGTTCGTCGTTCGATCCCGCCGCCCCCGCCTCAACCATATATTCGCATACATTCGCACTCCGCGTGAACGTGAACGATGGATTCTCTTCGGCGGTATTCAATTGTGAATGCATTGCGCGACATCCTTCGCGACACACACACATCATTCGTTATCAGCGACCGGCCGCTTCGCTGAGCGGAAAAAGTCGCCGCAATGACGCCGCGTAATTAATCATTTACATAATTAATTACTCGTCCGGCCAGACAAACGCATCGCGCGGAGAATGCCGCCGACCGGTTGACTCTTCGAGGCGCGCAAATCTACTTAAATTATTCAAACAACTTAAAGAACGTGCCAAAACATAATGCCGAATAATCGCAAACAAATATTAACTAATTAAATCCATGACTGCATGGATGAAGCCCGATGTGCTTCGGGGGCGGGCCGAGGGTGCAATCGGCGCGGATGACAACGCAGCTAATAGGGCATGCGAGTGTCGTTAAAAATGATAAATGTCGTAAATAATTGCGGATCTGCACACGCATCCAGCAGTACAACGAACGGCGCAAAAAAAACTCGTCAGCCGGGCATCAACAATAGCGGACGCGCGCGCTCTGGGGCCGGCAGCTGAATCGCACAATCAATCTTTTTGTTTTTTAACAGTTCGATGTTTATTAATTAACATTGCAATTCACAATTTGGCCGAGCATACACCGAATGGCACGTACAAATACGTCGTGATAAATCTACTTGTTTTTACTCCCGCAATGTTGTTGTTGCTGCTTGTTCGGCATGAGCGCAATCGCATGTAGGCGCGACCATCGTAAATTCGAACAATCGGCGAAACGCCACACATGCCGCCCGCCGCGCGTCCTCGGCGGCGCGCGAGCGCGAGCGAACAAAATCCACAATTTGAAATGTAAATATTCGTGCATTGCGAAAGAATACCAATGCGCCGAGTGCATCGCTGCGCTGGCGGCACGCAGCCGAACGTAAACACACGCGGGGCACAAAACGGTTTTGTTCGCGTCGCGTGCACCATTGACATGTTTGAAAATCGATTAACCAGGAAATAAATTATTGATGGGGGCGGTTTGCCAGTTATTGCCGATGCATATTGTGCATATGTGTGCGCCGCGTACACAAGCCGCTTGTTTGTCCGCGGCCGTCCGTCCCGTCGTCGTTCGTCCGGCCCAGCCAGCTGAGAGATACTTTAGCGCACTCGATAAACAAATTTATCTCTACGTATAATAACAAACAGCTAGCGTGTGTGCAATGCAACGCGCTAGTATAACGTCGTCCGCGCGCGTGCTACGGTGCAACCGGCGCCGATAGATATTGCGACGGGCTCTTGTTCTGCATTGTGCTGCCCCCGTGCGTTTTCGCGAATGACAAATTGAGAACGTCCGTCGCGAACGTAAATGCCACCGCGCTGCTGCTTGGGGTAATTTATTTAGCAGGACAGTCAGGGAATTTTATTAGACTTCGCCACGACGACGACGACGACGACTGCACTAACGCACATTTCGGTAAGGTAATAAAAACCATTTTTTGTTTGCAAATTTCAAATGTAGTTTGTCAGTAATCAACGCAAAAACTCACTCTCCGCTAAGCGGAACTTAAATGTTATTTTGTTTCAATTTCGAACGTCAAGTTGGGTGCAAAAATCGGTTGTTAAATTAGCGGCACGCAAAGCTTACGCAGCTTGAAAAGGCGCAATATTGCTGAAATTTGCAAACATGTTCGTTCCCGCCTCAGTCGAATTTTCCACTCGTTGGTAGCACTCGGTTTCGGTGCGCGATAGCAATTTAATTACGTCCACCGTGAATATTCGTTGATAAGCTTGCATGAAGGCATAATTGCATAAATAGCACAAGGCGCGGTGCATGGGCCATTCGGGGGCGAATATTACAAAAATGAATTTGAATTTAGTTCGCGGCATGAGTGCAGTCGAAACGGGGGGCGGCAGCGCAGGCGGCTGGAGATGAAGAATGACGCGCCGGGGGAGATGCGCCGCCTCAACCGTAGGGGGAAGAATTTGCGCTGCGGTGAATGTTGAATTACGGCGATTATTTATGCGGCGCCCGCGGGCGCCCAAAATACGTGCGCTAATAAACGAAATAATAGAATTTTAATCATGCCGCCGCGTTGGTTGGTTAAAGTTGCGACGTTTTCTGATAATATTAATTGAATGCAATTATCATCGTCGGCGGCGGCGGCGGCGGCAGCGACGACGACGTTGCTTGAAATTGCCGGTTGACTGTTTACTTCCTTTCGCCGCCCACGCGCGCAAATTGTCATCCTACGGCGGCCCAAAAGAGTTTTCGTCAGTTTTCGGAGCGCATTCGGGAATTACGTTATTCTTTCACCGCTGTACGAGAGCGGGCCGTGTGCACCGATGCGCGATTATTGCACACGCATTACCTTTGTTGTACGACTAACTTCGTTCTGATATGCATACATCATGCATCCGCCTCCACCGCCACCACCGCAAAAGCGCACTTCGGGTACTGTACGCTTTCTGCATGTACGCCGCACTAGGTGAAGAGTTCACATGCGCCCGTAATACAAGAATCCAGTCAACAAAAACAACAATAACAACAACAACAACATGAAGAAGAAGAAGAAGAAGAGCGGCAGCAACCGCAGCGAAGAGTCGAGCGGATGATTTTCGATTGCGTGCCTCCGTTGAATATGTGCACCGCCCCCGCGTTCCCCGGGGAGCGGGCGCGACTGCATATGGTGGACCATTCGCCGCCGCACACCATCGTCGATGATGAAGCGGAGAAGAAAGAAGCGTCAGCAGCTGAAATGTAACGTTTCAATTTATTGACGCGCCCGCTGCTCTTTTCCGTTCGCACTCGCAGCGCCGGTGTAATCCATCAAACACTAACGTATACATGCGGATACATTTTCGCGCGCGCCTTCGCCAACCGCCCACGCACACGCCGCCACCGCCGCAGTCGCGGTGAAAAAGTGGCAAAAGAGGAAAACAGGAGCGAGAAAAAAATGTACGATACATGACGTCTAGTAACACATAAAACTCGTATATGGATGATGGGATTTTCCGGCCATTCTTTTCTTCGCCTTCATCATATATTCGTTGGCGGCCACAATGCCGCCCGTTCCCTCGCAGGCGCGCACCCCCGAGCGTCGCCGTTTGCGGTTGTATCTTCAATGCAAACACATATACATTCGGCAGTCTTCCTGCTTTCCGGTTTGCGCCACCAGCACCGAGCGCGCCGGCTACCGCCGTTATGGCTGACGCGCTGAAAAAGCACATACGGAAATTTTTTCCCATCCGTATCGGCATATTAATAGTTGACGAACGCGTATGCGCGCGTTCACGCCGTAACTCATTCCGTCCTCGATGAAGAATAAGAAGCCAATATTCGACTGCTGCGCCCATGTGGCTGGTAATTTCTTGGGCCGAGTTTGCTTCCTGGGGGAACTTCGGGCACAGAAGCGCCAGCAAGCTGGATGACGAATTAGTACGCATTCCCTTTCGCGAGAGCGCATTTGATGAAAACGCTAATTTCGTTGGCAAAATAATCTAATAAACTAGCGCTGAATCTCTTGTGAATCATTCTGGATGTGCTCGCTGTGGTGTGGGACGCAAAGAGAAATTGGGAAATTGCAGCAGCTCATCTGAAGCCACCCAACAAACCATGATTATAGAATTGAAGAAGCCCGCAAAAACCATCCGTTGCGTCATATGTTTAATGCATATTTTATGTAATTGCCCATAGTTGCCATAAAACTAGCGTTGTGTTGAAATTGTAATAATAATTCACGCGTTAGTGGCACTCGAGGAGTCCTCCATCCTCGTAGTCGGATTTCGTCCACTGATTTTCGTCCTACCACCGGGTGCCACTCGAGTAGGGACGATCCTCTTGTGGCCCTCTTTACGGCCGGCCAGGAGAAGAGTGCGCTATAGCCACCGCCACCTCCGCCTTCACTTCCGCTTGCCGCAATTCCTGCATCCTCTCGTACGGCGTACACGTATTACCGCGCGCATCGCCGACGACGGCGCCGAGGCAACAAATAATTTCGCCACCGGCCGCCTCCCGAACAACCACCGGCCACCAGCGAGCGAAATAACCAGCCGGCGCTGATAGAAAATGTGCGTGCTCCCGGTGTTGACCGACGCGGATCTTAGTTCGGTGCGCAAGGAAATTAATTTACTAACGCAAACAGCGCAGTGGCGCTCGTCGGGGGCCGCTTCCTGGTGCTGTTTGCCAAATAAAATGGAAAGAAAGCGCGCCCGAGCGCGCGGCGGGGGCAGCAGCAGCGGCAACAGCAAACGAAGCAAATATTTCCGAACGCAATTATTTCTCCCTGCTTGCTGGCAGAACGTGTACGTACGTCGACGTTGTTGCGCTGTTTGAATTTATTGGTTGCTGATTAAGATTGCGCTTCCTTCGAGCCAGCCCCGCCACGGCGTGCATCGCGGGGCCGGCAGAGCGGCCAAGGCGCATTCCCTCGAGGAGTCGTGTGCTTCCCGAGGATAAGCGTACATCTTTAATGGCGCTATCGATCCGCAAATATCTTGGACTTGGCTACACACGCACACATGGCGACGCCACCGCCTCCACACACATCCTCCGGGGGGTGGCGGTGCCGGTTTCGGCTGGGTGTCGGGTTGGTTTGGTCGCGAACGGGTTACAAGGTTGTCCACCGCTTTTGTGTGCCGCGCTCAGCTCCACTCGGTCTTCGGTCGGCGGCGGTTGCGGCGGGCGGCTGGAGCTGGGGGGACGGCGGCGTGTAAGCTCACTTGCTTACTTTACTCGGGCACGCCGCCGCCGAGCTGAGTTACGTCGCCGCTATATATTAAGGCGAAAGGGTCATCCCCCCGAATGTGCGCCCGTATTGAAGTTACATCGCCGCTCCATACATCAACTCTAATGGCCCGTAATGGATATATTGTATTAAATTAGATCACTGCGTTTTCGGCGTTCATTACGGCTTTTCGTACGCATTGCTCTTCTAGCCGACTCGGAATTGTCTTGTTTAGTGCCGGCTGGCATGGAGCGGATGCGAGGACGAATTGAATCCGACGCCGCCGTCGACAACGACGTCGCAGACGGCTTTCAGTATCTTGCAGGAGGCATTGATTTCAGTCCATTCAATCGCGAAATCAACGACACAATCTCCGATTTTCTGTTTGCCTGCCCTGGTGCGCTCACTTTATTTCATCGCCGGCGGCAGTTCATCCGCGAATACATTTATTGTGTATGTCTAAACAGAATGCTACGGCATTAGCATTGCGCTCCAGCGTTCCAGCGCGCTTCTCCTATTGCTGCCGCCTCCTTCTGCTCGCTCTCGCCAAGTTGCGCTGCTGCCGCTCCTGATGGCTCTAAGCGGGCGCGCTCTCCTCATTTAGTCGCGCGCGTTCGCCCGCCGCCCGCCGCCGCCGCCGCCGCCTTCGTTTACAGCTCGATTGCATTGTGTATTTTAATGAGTTGTCGTTGCGAGTTGTCGCCTCCGTCATTACTTTTCTCGAGGTGCTTTCTTGCATTCTTTGCGCGCGCAATTTTTTGCCCGAATTGAAAAAGTTCAATTTCGTTGGCGTCGCCTTTGCACCCGCTCAATGTCTTTGCACGTCGCCGTCGACATCGCGATGCAAACGACGCCCGCCGCCACCATGGGACGCACCAGCAGCGAGTCGCCCAACACGATGAAAAGCATTCGTCGTCGTCGTCGTCGTTGCGTCTTTGAAGCGCGAGCGCCCCGCTGACACCGTCGACGCGCGGGTGTCAGAAAGAGCAGATGCGAGATGCTCTCCGACTTATACAAACTTATTGATTGATTGCGCAGCGAAATGAAACGGGAATGAGGCGGCATTCTTGTCACTTGTCTTTAATAAATGTGTTTTTACCAATTCCGTCCGTCCGTTCGGCCGTCCGTGCGTCCTTCCGTCCGTGTCGCATTCCGCCATCGGCTCCGCGCGCCGCGTGCCATCGTCGCCCTTTATCAGCGCGCGTACATCGACAGACAACCCCCAGCTCATGACACCACCCTCGCAAGACGAGCATGCACGTGGCAATCGAATGGGGCGTTTACCAGCGAAGCATGCCGTAAACGTTCGCCGGCGAGAGCGTGTAATCATCCATAAGATTCCGAATAAATTTGTTCGAGTCTGCTTATCGGCGGAGGCATCTCGTTCTAATTTCCTGAAACGGGCCACCAGTCCTCCCCCGGCCGTGCCCGCGCTGGCGCTGGTCGCTCGCGCGATACTGCAATCGCCAGCCAGTTCGCGTTTAGTTTCAGCATGTTTTAGCGTGCTTACCTTCCGAAAGGACGGGACGCGCTCGTAAACAGCGCGCTCACACCACCCGCGTACGAAATGAACGGCTACCATGCTGGCAGCCTGGCAGCCAGCAGGCAAGCGGGCAAGCAAGCGGAAGAGCAGACGACCTGCTTGCTGCTTGCTGGTTGCTGGGTGCCGAATCCTCGAGTTCCGAGCCCGCCGCCTCCGCATCTCGCCGCCCCACGCTGCGCCGCAACCGCAGAACCAGCAGCCGTAGCCAATAACCCTCGTCACTTGTTGTCGGCGTAATGTTGTTAGGATTTCAGCTCTGACCAAAAATTGTCTTTGTGCGGCCCCGGCATTGAAACGTGGCCCGAGTAAAAATTAACATGCTGGAACGGAAATTAGATAGACAATGTCGACTCCATAGAAGCGTCGAGCGAATAGGCGCCCGTCGGCCATCAAGTGCGCTTTGAAGAAGTTACACAATGGCGCGGAGGCGGCCGGCTGACAGGGCGTTTGTTGATTCCGCTCTCTATCGCGTTTTAAATTCGCGCCCACCTCCGAGCGTTATAGGAGAGCTGGCTCATGAAGAAGTGGCAGCGTCATTCGAAAGAAGTGCCACCGCGCTGCCGCCGCCGCCGCCGCCGAAGATCGAGCGCGAATGGAGGAGCGGGACACTAATGCGACGCGACAATCTTGCAACGCGCAAGGCGCCCCATTCGCCGGCTTTTATAAATCAAATCTTATCGTTTTTTATTACATCCACGCTATCTATATTATAATCATATTATTAATGTAAAAGATGGCCGAAGGGAAGGTAAGCTGCTCGTTACCGTTAGATGAGCACGATTTTCGCTCGAGCGGCGGCGCGCCGGTCGCTTCCTGCCTTTTCCCGCTACTTTCCCGCCGCAATTTGCGAGGATATGACTTGTACGCTGCGAACATTTACATCGATTACGCTCAAGCGGTGGCAGTGTGCGAGCTAATTAAATCATTACGTTGTTTGGCCCACTTTGCACTTGGATTTTTCCGCTTCCGCTCGACGACTCGGACTCTCGGACGTCACTTACAAGCGCCTCGATGCGATGCGTTCGTGTGGAGTGGTTTTGATGTGGTGAGGTGAGGTGAGGTGGTGCTTGCCTACACCACAAGGCCGCCCAGCTCACCGCCGGCAGGCAGACAGACACGCGAGATTCTCTTATAATAACCACTCACGCATCATGAAATATTAATGAGACATCGTCGAACGTCATAAACCCACTAAACTTGCTCAGGCGCCGCCGTGCGCGCCCTGCTCCCGGCTTTCGGCAAGGCAGACAACCGCACCATGCACTCGACACGCGGCGCCATCGGTTAAGCGCGAGCCTAGCCGCCACCAGCCGCCACCAGCCGCACCAGCCTTGTTCCAGATAGCTTCGACGGCGGCATGTACAGCCGGCGGTGGTGCTCGCCGGACGCACGCTATCCGCCAGCCTTCTCCATTTTCGCCGAAAGTGTCTCGCTTATTCCTGCCGAAGCGGAAGCACTCAACACACTCACCTCTGTCTTATCCCTGTTAGTTATTAGTTGGAATCCCGTGGGGGACACGTGCACACGCCCGAAGCCTAAACGACTTTCGTCGATATCTCTACAGCGTGCGCGCCCACCCACACGAATGCGCGTATGCGATCGAATGCCTTTGGGGAAACCTGCGCTCCGAACGAATAAATTGCCCATGAATGAAATTCCCGATGTAATTTTTATGTCTCTTGGATTTCCTCGCCGGTGACGGTATCGGCTTTCGGCCCGCCCCAGGATGGGGCCGAACGGAACGGAACGGAACGTTCATGAATTCTTCGCGTACGTGCGACACGCTCATGACATTCGCATATCGCACATATCGCCAGCGTTCGCATACGCATACACACACGCCGCGCCGGTCTGGGGGCGGCAGCAGTGGCGGTGGCTACGAGATACGCGACCCGCACATCCACAAGCATTGCGCCCCATTTCGCTCGGAGAAACGCGCGCGAGCTCGCCGATTGCGGCAGGATTTTGACGAGTGGAGAATGAGTAAATCAGATAAAGCGTGCATTTTTCCACTTTTACCGCTCGCCTCTTCGCTGCTAGGCTGGCAGGCCGGAAATTCGTAACAATACTTTATTACATTCGCATTGATAGTCGGTTGTCGAGTTGGGTAGCGAGGAGATGAGTGCGGGAAGCGGACGGGTATTTTATTTAGTGCGATTGTATTTGCTGAAATCCACGCCGGTCGCGCGTGATATCCACCCGATGTAGTACGAGACTCTGGTGTAGATCGAATGATTGAATCCGATGCGACAGAACGGTAGCAACGCCAGCCGACTGGTCACACCAATCTGTAGCAAGCGACCACCGCGCTGTATCGTCAGTGGACCACCACTGTCACCCTGTACAGCAGCCACATGAAGAAAACCTCAATTAGTGTTCGACATTGCCGCCACCAAAACACTGTACGATACATACTCTGCATGCTTTACCATCCGCCAACTTGGAAGCCCCGCAGAGCTCTCGATTGGCATACTCTGCGTCATTGTAGCATTTATTGTGTCGCTCAATTTTCAGCGTCGCTTTCCGAAGTCGCTCCGGTTCTTGGTACAAGTCTATCGACAAATGCAATTATCCACGATATCTCCGACTCACGCATACCATTGCATACCATTGATAATGCCGAAACCTGTCAGAAAGGCCGTATCCCCCAGAAGATCCTCCTTGTTGCTGGTGTGTAGCCGCACCAACTTCACGCGGTTGTCTGAAACAAAATCATGCCCTGAGCTACACCTGAGTCTCTTGGGAATCAGTATGTTGGGGTTGTAACGGGCATTACTCAGCTTGACGCGCCGACTCAGTCGCACCACGCCGATGTCGTTGCGTCCGTTGGTGCTGAGATACTCCGAGTGGATCTTCAGCTGCTTAGCGCGAATGACCTGCGCACCGCGCGCGTTGCGATAGATGCTCCCGAAGGCGACGTACACGTCTGAACTGCACATGGAACAAACTGTTACCGCTTGCTGACGATTGTACTCGGTCCGAATGTTTGCATTACGCTTTCATGGCCGGCGCGGTCTCGTCTAATTGTATGCAGTGCGCCGCAGTTAGCACCCACTCCGGATGGATTAGGCTGCCGCCGCAGAAGCTGTGGTACGATCGGCCGTCCGCGAGACGCTGCATGAGGCTGGCCTGGAACGGAAACTCGCCAGCGGCGGGCTCGACGGGTGTATTAAAGCCCTGCCGTGGTGTCGCATCGTCGTCGTCGTCGCCGGCGGATTAGACGAAAATATGTCCGGGATTTGCAACGAGACGTGATATAAGTATGCTTTATGGAGAGAGGTCGGGCGGCTGGGGAGGCACTTACGAATACAACAGGTGCCGGCGTCGCGACGCCTGTGAGCGACGACGACACATAGAGAAACAATAACGAAGCGTTCACGGCACTGGACTTGGACGACAGCGTGTGCATAGTTTATGCATGGCGATGGCGAGAAGCAAATTGCGAACGCCTCACGGGAGCGACTGCCGTACGCCGTATGCCTATCTCGCCGGATGCGATTCAGCGCTCTGATATAAATTATAATTATTGCACTTATTCGGCGACATCGACTCATGATGACGCGCTGTGTCATTAAGCATTGGTCATTAGACATAATTGCCGATACGCAAACAGTTCGTGAAAAATGCCATTGCATGGAACCGTATTTGCATGACACGATTGATCACGCGTCCTTCAACAAGACAGGGAAGCGTCAACAGAGGACCGGAAATGAAAACTTGTTGTATCGTATTAAAAGTAGAAAACAATTTATTGAATACTGTGAGTGATTCAATAGTTTTTAAAGAGTAAATTAATATAGTTTGGCAGATCGTTAACGTGGACTTGTTCCTGCAACAACAAGCAAAATTAGTAGGAATTTTGAAGGCGACTTCCTGCTACTCTACTACCTTGATGGTCGTGTCGCGGCTTCGCAGATGGAGGACGCCGTTCTTCAATGTACCCTCGTTGAGGACGATCGCATAGGGCACACCCAAGTGGTCGAAGTAGTCGAACTGCGCGTCCAGTGTGTCGCGGGCGAAATTCGGCAGCAGCAAACTCGTTACATTGTTGCTGCGAAGTTTCTTGCACAGATAGCGGCTGAGGTCTTTCAAATCGGCCAAGAGTTGCGCGTCTGAAATTGCAGACAAATAAGACGATGGAGTCGAGTGGAGAGCAATACACGAAACTTACTGCTTGGATTCGACACGGCATAGCCAACTTTGTACGGTGCCAATTTGCGATGGAACTTGAGCAGGCGTCGTTCGTCACTGTCCTGCCCTTTGAGCACTTCGAAGGCATCGCAAATCGTATTCAAATACATGGTCGACATGTTGATGCTGCTTTGCAGAATCATAGCCCTCACCCTTTTTCGTTCGTGAAAATTCTGTAATTATCAACGTAATTAATTTGACTGCAATAGTTATTCATTATCATCATTTACTTGCTGTTGTTCCTCTGTTAGAAGTGGGTGCTTTTCAGATAGTTGTAATACCTCCACAAGTTCGTTACCCCACGGATATTTTGCACATACTTGAATTTCCTGACTGCCCCCCTCTTGCTCGATTATGTCCGTCGTGAAATAGCGTCCCGGAGCTGCAGAAAACTGAAAGACAGTGCATTAGTGAATTTTGCCATAAACGCCAATCTGCATTACACTTCGCCACCACATTCGTCGCTGTCTTTGCCACTGATGAAACATTTGTATAGAATTGCTTGGAGGTATAAAAACAGTGGTTTTCAAATAATTAGTTTTCTCCATGTGGGAAGCAAGTGATAATTCATTTTTTTGCATCTGCTCATTGCTCTCCATACAAGTAGCAAATCCAAATGGCAGCTTTTCAATGCAGGTACTTTTTGCATAATTATATCCATCAGTAAAGCTTTGATCAGCAGCATAGAAAATGGTAAAATCTTTATTGTTCACCATTGCTTGTAACCATTCCAATTTTAAATTCTCCAACAGGAGTGTTCCTGCTGGTGCAATTACATACTTTTGAGTGGGCTTCTTAATTAGGAATCCAAATTGTTCACACACTGTCAGAATATTTTGCAGCTTCATTTCTCTTCATATAGTGGATAGTCTGTGTGTATGTAGTGTATTTTCAGAGCTTCACTCTATGTATCCTCTTCACATTAAGCTAAAGGTCTGTAATATAGTTTATTCATTAGCATATATCACAATTATATGACATCACTTGCCTTTGTTCTAATGCAGTTATAAATGCTTCGATGTTGATAGCAATCACATGTGGACTTGAACTTGGTCAGGCTAAGAGTTGAAATACCTTATTTATTTGTGCAGTCTATAGAAGTCATTCATTCCAGCAGATCTAATAGAAATATAAGTTTTAGGCTTTAATTGTTTCATATACTCATTGAGCTGATAAGATGAAGGCAGTACTCACAGTGTTCGAAGTATGCAAGTTGAGGTTTTTCCTTGGTATTTGTATTAAATCTTTGTTGAGCGTGGGTGGAATTGAATCTGATCATGTAACTCCTCAAGATGAGGCTCATCTCAAGGCTTTATTGATGGTAATTTCTTGAGAATGCTCTAAAATATTATAAAGAAGAGTCGGTCAATGAATGCAGGTTAGCATTGTATTGATCAAAATAGTTTGCCCAGTTTGTGTAGAGATGGCGCTATGTGGATTGAATTCGCAATTTCTCGCTCGTATGGGACTCGCGAATAAATTCTTGTTTGGATTAGCACTAGCAGAAACGCGCGTTGCATGTTAGTACGCGTCGTGCAAAACTACACTATGTAGCGTAACGTTCTCCGCTGTTTAAACAGACCAATTCAAGAACAACAATTATGAAATTTTTCAAAGTAGGCTAGTTTTTCATCATGCAAGTTTTTCATGCAACATTATTCCGAAAATAATCAGCAGGCATCGAAAAATGTCAAAATCTATTGTAGAAATGGTCAATTTTACCGGCAACTGAATGTATTAAATAGTGCGATCGAAATAGAACTGCAAAAATTGACGCCAGATGATGGACCCTGAATCAGATGTCGAGCAAAAATTACGTTTACTTTTAATTGGATTTTTGGCGACCGTATTATCACCATTATTTGCCTGCGCGTACCTCATCCACCTGATCATCAGATGCATTACAAAATTGCTGCCCTTGCTCAGCCTCATCATCATGCTCGTCATCGGATTGCCCTTGCTCACTGTCTCCAAGTTCGTCTACGCCACCTGCACCATCATCTGTGACGTATTGCTATTTTTCTACAAAGCCACCCCCTCGAGAAGCATAGGAGACATCAGGCGTAATCGGGGAACAATGTATATCGACCTCTCCAAATAAAAGATATCACAAATTCTATTTATAATAATTGGCATACATGCGCTGCTGACTAACACATTCGTGCGAATCAGTGCCTGGGTGGCTTTTCTTGCGTTCATAAAACATTCAATCATTTATTCATCATGCAGAGGCGGCCGATTCGATCGAAGCCCGTGGCTATCCTAAGCAGGTGGTGCATTTCACGCGACCATCGTCAGAAGTATTCGTCACACTGTTCGAAGACGCGCGGACAAAACTTCCTCGCGAAGATGGTGTACGCGGCGTGCGCGTCCACCGCCAGCTTCTCCTCGGCGCTGTGCCGATTCCAGACATGCAGCGCGTACGAGTCCTTGATCATGTGGAACACTTTTGCGACGGCGCCGGCGTCGAAGTACAAGTGCCAGTCCTCCCACGGCACCGGATAGAACATGTACGGCGGAAATACGTGAAATTTGTCGCAGGTGCGATTCACCATGTCCTTGCTGAGCTGCACCTGGCAGAGTTGGCGCAGGAGGCGCGTGACAATCATGGGGCCGTTGTTGCCCCATTCGTGCGCGCTGAAATGCTCGCGCAAGTCGCGCAGGCACGCCTCAGCATACAGATGGCCAGCGCCTTTGTGGTCCATCGACATCACGCCGGCGGCGACGTTCCATTGCGTCTCCGCGCCGGCGAAGTTCGGCCGCAGCGCCTCCAGCGACTTGATCACCACCACGTCCAGATCCATATAAATGCCGCCGTATTTGTACAGCGTCAGGTAGCGCAGAATGTCGCTGGCGTGCGACACCGCGAACGAGCTGGCGTCCAGCTTGCCGCTGCGATAGATATGCTCCAGGGGCGTCCCGTGCGTGTAGTTGGCGTAGTTCAGGTGCACAATGCGCACGTTGGCGTAGCCGCCCAGTGCGGCCAGAATGCGGCCGCTCGGCGTGCTGGAGGCGCCGATGACGCCGGGCGCCGAGAACGTGAGGTAAACGTCCAAGTTGGGGTTGGCGCGCGCTGCCGACTCCACAGCGCACGCCTGCCGCGCGTCCAGGTGGAGGTGTCCCTGCGAGTCGTCGTGCCGGCACGAGGTCTCGTGAAAGAAGATCGACCTGCCCTTGCGGATCGCGTAGGTCGAGATGTCCGGCAGCGTGGGCACCGCTGTCGCATCGTAGCGGAAGCAGTCAATCGAGTCGGCCGGAAAGAGCATGTGTCGCAAATTGGATTCGACATCATAGGGGCTGGCGTTGGGCGTCAGAAGAATGAGCAGCGGTAGCATGCAGACCGCCAGCACCAGCGCGCCAAACAGCCGTCGGTATTGCACACGCGGCCACATTTCGGCTACCTAAAACACGACAATGTTTCACAGCGTATTCTTTGGATATAAACAAATTACTACCGGCATACTCACGCACGATCGCTCAAATCGGTGCCGCTCCTCGCTGCATGTGTGGACATCAATTTTGTATCAATTCGGAGTGAACAGTGTGATACCGGCAAAAAGTCGCTACAGTGCTGCATACTCGTCGTCTCATCTTGTTTCTGCTATGCCGACGATTGCTGTTTCCCTGCTAGCACAATATTTACATTTTTTATCAAAGCGCCTGCCTTCGGTACTTATTCAATTGTTTGCGTTTGATGAAAAATCTGTTCGCCGAGTTGTTTGGAAAACAGGCACGATTACGGCGTAATGGTCGAGTGGTAATTGCTCTCGGCGTGTTAGCGCACGTCGCCAGTGCGAACGCTGATGAAACGCGAACGTTTGCTCGGAAAATGCTGCCACTCGAACGATATCAACGGTGCCACCCTACCGGAGTTCCAAACTCGCCCCTCGGCGGCGGAAAGACGCATGCGTTCCCCTGTTCACATTTTCCGCCGAAGCACAGCTGCAGCACGCGCGTCAACCGGTCAATAATAGTTTTCGCGCCGCGTTCGCAACTTCAAAGCGCTCCACTAATCTGCATTCGTATTGCAACAAGGTCACAATACACCATTAATAACTCGACGAGCGGATGAATGCTTCGCTCTCAAGTCGTCGTCAACGCGCCGATGATGATGACGATGACGACGCTTCGTAGACGCTGTGAGCGCGAGGCTTTCTGGTTGAGCGTTTTACTGCGGCTGCTGTTCCGCGAGCAAATGTAATCATATAATTTATTGTATAAACACAGCCTCTCCACATGCTCATTGAGCGCGTGGGGTTGTAACTACTGCGAGTACAGTGCGCTCGAGTTTTTTGATCGGCCGGCCGAAAACTTGACTGCTGATTTTCGTTTCAAACGCTTGCGACCTGCGTATGCACGGTCACGTCGTTAAGCAACGAGGTCGCACATTGACGACCACATGTATGACATAGAAAACGCATTTCTGTTCAAGCAGTTCAAGTTCAATTGAACTGCGCATTATTCTAAGTGTCCACTCGCACCTCACTTAGGTGGGAATCGAGCGCATATGCATTAACACCAACTTCACACCGCATTCGTTTATTATACGCTAGACTCTTACATAATGATATAATGCTTTCGGAAACTTAGATTCCTAAAAGTTCGCTTCTATTAACTATGCTCGATTAACAAAACAAATGGCACGCAAAGCGTTGATGTACGAACAACAGTGGATGGTCTGATCGCGTTTGCACCAAAGTTCAAATAAAAGTTCATCAACATGCCCCAAAAATACTAGCTCTCTAACATAACTTCGCTTATGTGATAATAATAATCATAATAATATACAAAGCGTGTTCGCTACTTTTTCACAATACTGACGGCAGGCACAGAGAAACTGTGTGCTCAGCGAATTCACTTCAGATTGAAACTCTAAACAATCTTATCAATGGCAGCATCGAGCATAACATGCCTTTCATAATATACAATCGTACATTTGCCAATTGAGCACACAGCAATCTCAACGGCACGAACGGTGCAAACAAAATAAACATAGCATGGCACAATCGCCACCCAAACGAACAAGAACATCGTTTAAAAACTTTGGTTTTTCCATCCTCCGTTGTAACGGATGAGGAAATTAAATAATGCTATTAAAATAATGTGTATAATAGTAATCTTAGATTTGAACAAATTAAAAACATGCGACACAATTTCATTGTGCGCTTCTAAAATATTTCAACTTGCAATAGCAGTTAAGTACTTTGTTAAGGCGCTTTCTTCACTATCACATATAGGGTTCTCGCTTATCATCAATTAGTTTTACTTACTTAAGTATCGGCTATCTAGAACTACGAATAGAAAAATAGAAAATGCAAACGGCAACACGGCCGCCTCTCTAAGGAAGAAGGCAATCGAGGAATGGTATGTGTCTCGATGACTTATTAAATTTTAAGGCACAAAATTCGTTGCTGGTTATTCTTGGACAACATAGAGACGGGCATCGTTGGATGGGAGCTCGTAGATGATGTGCGCTCCATTCTTCTTGAACGTCGGGCTGGTGGCGGTTGTTGTCACACGAATGGACACTTGTCGACGCTTGCCACCCAAAGAACACATGGGAGCATCGCTGACGGTAACGGCGAGCTCACTGCCGCGCATCCTAAAATCATCACAATGCATGGGGTTACGAAGCGCCACCAAAATAATGTACGCTGAAGAGGATACTCACGTATGATACCTATGGGCGAGGATGCCGACCAGTTCGCCAACGCGGTCCTCGGCTGGGGTCGTGGTGTGCAGCGAGATCAGCAGATCGTTGCCGCCGACGCAGTGAATGATGACTAGTTGATTGCGCGCCGCGCTCACCGTGACTCCAGTGATGTTGCCAATGGCCGTTCCTTCCTTCAGCGCTTTGAACTTATCCTTGTCCAGCTTGTAGACGTATTGATCGGTGAGCAGTAGGACGCGCTCGGCGCACTTGTTGTGCTTGTTGAACTTGGTGATGAAGCACGAGAAGAGCACCTCCTTGAAGCCGTTCGCGTTCCGCAGATTGTTGACGCTCTCGTTGAACAGGCCACTGTTCGGATTATGCGCCACCTTCGCCAGGTAGTTGCCCTCCCAGACGCGCTCCAGGCCGTAATAGTTGCGCTTGCCTCTCAGGTGCGACGCGGCCGTGATCTTCAGCCGCAGCTCGGGCCACTTCTTCTTCGGTATGTTGCGCAGTATCATGTAGCCACGCCAATAGTCGAAGTACTTGCGCAGGGTTCGCGCGGTGGCTTGCAGCGCGGGCGGCGGCACCGGCCACGTGATGATCTTGCCGTAGTCGGGCAGGCGCTTGGCATCCTTGAACTTCACCTGAAGGCGCTCGATGTACGAACGCAGCTTGTAGCGCTTGTAGCAGTTGATGAGGTACCACGCCGCACGCATCTTCTTGTATCTGCAGCGAGCCATGTAGCCGCGCCATGACTTCTGGATGATGGTCGCAACATAGTACAGCTTCTCGTTGCGCTTGTTCTCGAGGGCAAAGAGAGTCTTCGGCGAACGAATGAAGATCTTCTTGTGGCCGTACTTGACGTCACCGGCGAAGCCCAGCTCGTTCATGAGGGCACGAGTGCCATCCTTGTCCGTGCCGTGGCGGAAATTTGGCCAGGTGGTGGGCGAAATCATCTTGTAACGCTTGAGGAAGCGGTCGTAGCGTTGGCGATGGGCAAAACCAGCGCGCCGGACGCGCACGTTCTCCACTAGGCCCAGATAGCTCACCTGGTGCTTAACGCGCTCATCGTCGAAGAGGCTAGGCGATTTCGCCTCGTTTGGTTTGATGCAGCGCACGTAGTGCGGTTCCTTGCACTGCAAGTTCTTTACCAACTCCCCCATCGAGTTCTTGAACAATGTGGCAGCTGTTTGAGGCCGCTTCGTTACCTAGGAAAGGGGCCAAGTGAATTATGACGCTCATTTGTACGGCATATCATATACGTACCTCCGTTATGTGCTGAGCACCCTCAGGCCACATGTCTCGAATGTTCTGATCGCGCGACTGGTATAGGAGACGTTTGAAATCTTGGAATAAGGAATCTTTGTTTTTATCCAGAAAGCCATAAATACAATAGACCACATCGCCGGCGTAGTGCGTGATTTTGAAGTCGACTTTATGGCGCATACTCTTGTCGGTCGACTTCGACTGCCGCGACGAATAGTGCTGGTGCTGCTTCAGCTTCTGGTCCATCGCCTCCAGCAGCATTTCATCAGTAATCTTGCCCACATTTAGACATGCCTCATCCATTATGGATATGATGCCTTTGTGGGGGGCCTCGACCAAATCGCAGATGATTTTGTTATTAAAATAGTCGACGTTGGTCCATTCGATGCCCTCGCGCTGATACTCCTCCTGCTCCTGCTTGAGCACCAATTCGATGAACAACTGCTGTAGCTTTTCGTTGCAGTAGTTGATGCAGAACTGCTCGAAACTATTGTTATCGAATATTTCGAAGCCGTAGATATCGAGCACGCCGATAAGGCACGATCGGTACTTTGTGGAGGCGTTGTAATTGGAATTGCCATCGACCGATATCGCCGCATTGATCTTCTCCACGATCCATGTGAACAGCCGGTCGTAGATCGCCTTCGCGAACGCATCTCGCCCAAAGGCCGCCTCCGTCTGGGTGTGCTCCTTGCTCATCACCTCGCCACGCGCTGCAATAACGCGATGGCAGAGCGCCTTCGAGAGGGCCTCGTTGGTCACCTGCAGCAACTGCGCCACCGTCTCGCTGGCTCGACTGTCGGCAATGCGCGTGCCTTCGCCTTCCTCGGTGACGAATTCGACATTGCCGAGGTGCAGGATGGCGGCGATCACCTTCCACAAGGAGTCTTTTTCGTCCGGCGCGAACTGCAGCGTCGACAGCGAGTTGACCACCGTGTTGAAGTCGGCCTTGTCGTTGACGGAGTCGACGCGCGCCGCTCGCCCCTGCTTCACGTAGAAGTACTTGTCGGAGTTGCGCTGCAGGTGGAGTCGCTTCAGTAGCTCGTCGGGGGCACCGACCAGCAGCTAAGGGAAACAGCATAAGCATTCGAAATCATAATTGCTCAATGGTGGCCGCGTAATGCGGACACGTACCTGGTAGAAGCAGTGAAAGTTGCGCTCGCCTGCCTGCTGATAGATAACGCGGCTCTTCTCCAGCAGATACTTGTTGATGTGGCCACCGATCGGATCGCCCTTGAAGTCAAAGTGTATGTCCATGTACTTCCCGAAGCGGCTCGAGTTATCATTGCGCGTCGTCTTCGCGTTGCCGAACGCCTCGAGGATGGCGTTCGATTGAATCAGCACGTTTTTGACGCGCTCAATCTCCTTCTGGCCGGCCTGATTCGTGACAGCGGCGATGTACTTCATTATGATCTTTGACGCTTCCGTCTTTCCCGAGCCGGATTCTCCCGATATCACAATGCAGGTGTCGCGTCCCTGTTGCTTCATCACCTTGTGCGACGCCTCGGCGATGGCGAAGATGTGCGGCGGATTCTCGAAGAGTTCGCGACCTGGGGGCAGAAATAGGAGAGGCCGGGGAGACCGCAAATTAGATCAATCAATAAGTAGCACTCATGCATCGTATTGAGCGTGGAAAATCGCGCCGCACCACGTCGCTTTCACTCCTTGTATAACGTTGTTTAGACAGTATACTACTCGATTCGCCACACATTACCAAACCTTGCGGCTTTGCGGATCGATGTCCATCCGGAGTGTGCAATTCTATTCGAAAGTTGCATTGAGTCGCAATGCATACACAAAAAATGTATGCATTATTTAATCTAGTTACGTTGTTATTTTCATCAACAAATGTAATTACGTATAAGCCTGGTCACAATCACTCGTCAAGCACTTGAAATGCTTTTTAAGTGTTATCCAGGAAAGTCAAAGAATTTGAAAAATCTCAATAGTTTGAGCACTCGTACTCCCGTCGTATTCGTCTAGGCTTTTACCAATTCCTTTATCATTAAACATACGGCAGCAAAACACTTGAGATTGTGTAATGCTTTGGCCTTCGCAGTACTAGATAAACTCTGACTGAAATCTATCATACACGTCCTACAAATCTCTATTTTCGCCTCGATGGAAAGTGCTGGAAAGCGTTGTTGGAAACTCTCTCGACTCTCACCTTTGTATTGCTCAACATGGGCATGGTCATAGATGTTCATCTGCTTGTACGGATTCACAGAGACGCACACCTCTCCGATATACGTGTAGATCTTGCCATTCTTGAATCTGTAAATCGCAACAAAATGAATGAGCCTTGTGCATCGATTCGCCTTATGTACTTAGACAATGCGGCCCTGATTAACTTAACAGGCTCGTTTATCGCAAGCGGAAGAATTACTCATTAGAACAGCTTTGCCGGATTAGCTAGCCACGTTGAATTAATTAGTAACCGATAAGCGCGGAATGGAGGATGAATCATTTCGACCGATCCATAGCAGCTTGAGTGTATGTGTTATCAGGCACAAACGCTCTAATCTCGCGCTTAACAGGCAAATACGTTCTATCACCATTTCCAAAATATAGAAGTGCTATCGAAACTAAGTTAAACCAAAAACTAATGTGACTGACATTTTTTAGTTTCTTGTGCACACAACTTTACGGCTGCCCAGCCCATTGGAGCATGCTTACTAGATTGCAGTTGTAAATCATCATCCCAATTAGTTGCAAGAACGCGGGGGGGCTACGATTAATTAAATAAAAGTCGACTTTTTTGCTTCGGAACGGGTATAATAATAATCGTCATGCGAGAGTTCATGTGGAATTCGTGTTGATACCCACTGCCTACATAGATAGGCAATTGCAACCGACACTCGGCCAAGTTATGATCGCATTTCGAACCATTTGAGACCCGAGGAGGAACCTACCGATTCTATGACGTTTACACGCAATTCCAACACGAGCAGTCATACATACAAACATTGATTGTAAACATTTATGAAACATGCGGTGGCTTCGCATATCCTCGCTTCGAACGTTATTCTGTTACCTTACATACTGATTCGCTTGCATGACTAATGGCCTAACGTTTACAGCAAAAATCGCTTATTCAAATGGAATCATTACTAGATTAAGGAGATGACTAATGTGTCTGTGACATCAGCGCAGTGACTGATTGATGGCTTTCTATCGGCCACCTAATTCCGTCTAGTGCATGCATCTACTATAAACCAGATTCTTAGTGACGCTGAGTGTCGCACGCAACATCTGGAGATTTTTGTATATTCGGTGGCAAATATTAAGTGGACATTTGTGACTCATGCATGACTAATGTTTATTTATATTTTCCAAGGCGTCATCTCTCGCTTGCTCGGATTCCTCGCGTAGTGGAAAAGGATGCAAGCTTTCTTCACGTGCCGGTTGCACTAATTCAGCGTGCTTCCCTCACGGCGGCTAAACGAATCGAAAGCCGCTGCATGCAGCAGACGCGCACATACATTGTGTCGTAACACTACGTGCGAAATGGCAGAATTAAATGCGTTAAAATCGAGGGCGATGATGATTACAGGTGTGCCGCACGTACCTGTCCGCATTTCGAGCGCCTGCAGCCGCCACCAGCTACAGCATTCAATGACACTACTACCGACAATCGCATGTTTTGCATACAAAAGCAGCACCTAAACAGATGCGGCGGTTGTGCCGTTGTTACCTCCTCTCCAGGTTGCTCATGAAGTGCTCCAGGTCGATCTTGTCCAGCAAGACGAAGTCGCCGACGCCGACCTCCTGGTGGGCTGCCATCCTGCGGCTGATGACTGCCGAATTTCCCTACAGGCCAACACAAGCCACGCACTTTATGCAGGGGTGCGCAAAGAAGCACGTCGTGGTCCTCAGCTAAAGAATCAATTCCGCGCCAGCATGCTGCTTGGACGGGGCAATCACAGAGTTGTCGCAAACAAACACACGCCTGCACGCACTCGCCGGCGAGCCGACTCCAACTGGATGAGGCGCCCAGTCGAACCAGCGAAAACAACTGATGGGATTGCGGTACGCACACCGATTACGGAATACAGCCGCTGGATTTGAATGAAAAAGTTTGCCTACCATGCCGCCGTATCCACCCACCGCAGGCTCGACAAGTGCCCACCATGCCCACGAAGCCGATTTCAACTTGACGACGCCAACAGCGTGTCGCTGGCGGGAGTTCCTACGGTACATTTTTGTGCACCTTGCTGAAGGTCAATAGTCATTAGACCTTAGTTGCCTCTTTGGTATAGTCGTAATCCAATTATCAATATTTGCTAACTTATGTAAGTACGTAACTTGCAGGAAATATGAAGACAATTGTGATCTCCATAAAATTGCTTTTAATGGTTTAGCTATAAAGTGTCAGCAATTTTGACCATTTTCGTATGCACAACACACAGGGGGCGCTACGATCTCTAATGAACGGCATGTGAATTGTCACCACGAGGAGGAGCCTTTTTATGCTTTTGGGTGAGGCAGCAAATATATATTTTAGTTCTCTACTTTGTGTGAGATTAGTAAAACTCCAAACAATTTTTTTTGTTTCAATTGGTTTGTAGTGTATGGATCCGATTCGTCATGTCGTCTTCGCGAAACATGATGAGACAGTAAGAGAATCGCTCTTTTGACTATCGGACGTTACGGGTGCTATTCGTCTCAATGTATAAATCTAGAGGTTTGCGTTGATCACATATTCGCATCTCTGCCAAAATTGCTTAGATGGACCACTTAGCTAACTTCGCAATAACCGTCCCAAGCCGGGGCCTTATCATGCAAGAGATAAGGAAGGAGGAAGGTTTCAGGAGTATTAACCTCATTAAAAAACCAGGGTTCAACTGGCTCCAGATGATAGCACCCTGTAAGGGCTCCTGGTCTTGGGTTACAGGACTTGCAGTAGCAATTGTTATCAAACAGCTAAAGTAAGTGGTGGATAATGTTTTCACATAATGCATGACTAACAATGATGCTTCTTTTATAGTTGGTTAATGCACTTTGGAAGTTACGTCAGTTGCCAATTGCCACCTTCAAGGTAATGGAGTCATCATCTTCACCTAACAGCAAATGTTTTTTAACAGCTAATGCAAGTATACATTTTAATTGTTATTGTCTGGATCATTAACACAATCTGATTATGTAGGTATGTAGTGCAATGCATACAGTGATGGTAGCTAAGTTAATTGCACATCAACTCTGAGAAGACTCATTATTCATCATCGTCAAGGTTCCAGTACCATGGCCTTACTACTACCATCTCTTCATGCAACTCATAAGGTATGCGAAATTCATTGCTGATGTTCCGGGAGATGCTAGAGCAGTGTATTTACATTTTTAAAGAATTTTAGTATGATAGGAAGTGATTGGTACCGATTAGAAATAACTTGCGATGCGGTCAGAATGATGGTTAAGTGTCAACCATTTTTGTGCTTCACACACCTACCTCCAAATTTCTATCAACATGATTAGTGTTGTTAAATTTTGTTTGTTTGTCACAGGTCCGATGCCTCCACTATTGTGTTCGGGCGTGAAACCTGAAACCATCCGACGAATGTTACTGATTGGGTTCTGAGGGGCATCGTTGCGTGCCCAGCGGATTTGGATCTGCCGGGTGTTTAGTACTGAACCACCTGGTTCGGGGACCAACTAGCAATAAGTGGGCGAGTATCCATCCGGTCCATTGTCATGTGACATGGATTGCAGGGCTTTGTCAGAGCCGGAGCTCCCGCAGATTGGAATGTCCGACTAGATCGGGATGTGGCCGGAAGGTAGCACACGTTATTTGAATTTGTATCCGTAAAGTATGACAGCGCGTGAATTATCTCCACGAGGAAGAACCTGGAAAGGCTTTGGGTGAGTAAAATAAAACGCAGCCAGTTTTATTTGAAACTAATGCATGCTTTTCTTGAAATTGGTTTACAGTGTTTGCTGAGGACTTAGATCTGGTGCACCTGAGAACTGAAAGGACGAAACTAAGGAAGTAGCATTGAAGATCAGGCATGAATATTTATCTATGTGACAGCCATTGTAAGTAATGAATAATGTTTCTATATAAGGCATGGCTAACAATGTTGCTTGATTAGCACTTTTGAAAGTTATGTGAGTCGCCAATTGCCACCTTCAACATAATGGGATCTTCAGCTTTGCCCTAGAACTGTTCTATCACCAGTCCAGTGTGAGAGTACCCAGGTTCCGGTGCTACCACCATCTCATGCAAATCACTAGGTATGTATCACTTGTTTAATCTAATGTATTATAACAATACTGATGTAAGTTGTTAGTAATTTATATCATTAATTTCAGATATCTTGCCAATTGTGATTTGGTGCTTGTGGTGCAGGTTTGAGACTAGGTGTTTCTAAAGCAAAGGCATCAACGCAGACGGCTGCTTTGAACACCTAGTGATTTATTTTTACTCTCTCTTCTTCTTTCTCTTCGCTAGGTTTAAAGTGCTAGTTTAATTGATTTTATTCAGATATACAACACTAACTAATATATTGATTAGGGATTTAATTAGGTTCAACAATTATCAATCATTTCAAAGTATTGGGAACAATTTTAAATTTCATTAACTAGCAGCTGATTGGTCAATCCAACGCTTCTTCTTTTCTTAATGTGTAACATGTAAGAACAAGACTCATCTCCTATTCTTGTTTCAGATGTCATTTGGGCGGTTACGCGTATCGTTCCGAATATCGCGCGCGATTTGCTTGATGATTTTCGGCCGTGATAAGTCATCATTAACTTTTAGCTTACCGAACACTTACCTGGAGAGGTAACGCAATACATCATCCTCAATGCATGCACATATGTAGAGTTATCTCAGCCGTTCCTGTCGGCGATCCAATGGGACTGAGAGTCGGGAACGTGTGCGCGTTTTGCTCGCGACAAAAAACCCGGGTAGCTATTTAATTTCGTAAGAGGATAGTGCGTTAATATCACTTACAGTTGCAGATAGGGCAGTCCGTAATTCGAACATGTAATAAAAGTAACCGAAATAGTATCGTTAAACAATAATTCGTGTGCGGGCGCGTTAATAATAATAAATATAATTCGTTTTCCGTCATACTCGCGTTGGATAAAACCATCCAAAGGGTTCCATCCTGAGGGCTCATCGTTGGACATGACTGTGGGAGCATCGCGCCATCGTTCCCAGTTAATGACGCCCGTCATCCCGTTTTCTGAGAGCCGGATATCATGGTCAGTTGTCTTTTCGCTAGCTTTGTTCGCAGTAGAGCCGCGTTTATATCAATTGTTATTGTTTTGGCCGGTATGGTCCAACCTAATATCAAATATTTGCGGTACATCACAAGTCGTTGTTTATAGAATCAATATTTGAAAATTGCCATGGATAAATGTCGTAGTTTATGGCCTATATGGTCCATCATAACTAGTCAATCAACGATTATGTTTTTTTTGCTTACCTCGGTTGACTTTCATACCAATTCCACCGGGACGTAGTAATTGCTCTACTGCGAACCACATTGCTTTTGCTTGTTTTTCATGTTGCTATTTTTACTCCTTGCTTTTTCCTTTCTTGTATTATCACTTATAGTTTTTGCGGGGGAGTTAGTTGGGTTGGGTGTTAGGAGGATGTCGTGCAAACAAACTGTTTGTGCCAATGTGTGTTAAATCTTAGGAGACGTGCGAAAGTGCGTTTATCTCGGAGCCGGCCGTATGCAATGTTGTGTGCGGTCGGTCACAGGTA